>CAJHNH020000805.1:322801-450301 GCA_905116865.2 Candidula unifasciata | reverse complement strand
TACCTGGGTGTCTGTGAAGTCCGACCAATGTGACATGGGACATACCTGGGTGTCTGTGAACACCGACCAATGTGACATGGGACATACCTGGGTGTCTGTGAACACCGACCAATGTGACATGGGTCATACCTGGGTGTCTGTGAACACCGACCAATGTGACATGGGACATACCTGGGTGTCTGTGAACACTGATCAGTGTGACATGGGACATACCTGGGTGTCTGTGAACACCGACCAATGTGACATGGGACATACCTGGGTGTCTGAGAACACTGACCAATGTGACATGGGACATACCTGGGTGTCTGTGAACACCGACCAATGTGACATGGGACATACCTGGGTGTCTGTGAACACCGACCAGTGTGACATGGGACATACCTGGGTGTCTGTGAAGTCCGACCAATGTGACATGGGACATACCTGTGTGTCTGTGAACACTGATCAGTGTGACATGGGACACACCTGCGTGTCTGTAAACACCGACCAGTGTGACATGGCACATACCTGGGTGTTTGTGAACACCGACCAGAGTGACATGGGACATACCTGGGTGTCTGTAAACACCGACTAGTGTGACATGGGACATACCTGGGTGTTTGTGAACACCGACCAGTGTGACACGGGACATACCTGGGAGTTTGTGAACACCGACCAATGTGACATGGGACATACCTGGGTGTCTGTAAACACCGACCAGTGTGACATGGGACATACCTGGGTGTTTGTGAACACTGACCAATGTGACATGTGACATACCTGGGTGTTTGTGAACACTGACCAAAGTGACATGGGACATACCTGGGTGTCTGTGAACACCGACCAGTGTGACATACCTGGGTGTTTGTGAACACTGACCAATGTGACATGGGACATACCTGGGTGTCTGTGAACACCGACCAGTGTGACATGGGACATACCTGGGTGTTTGTGAACACTGACCAATGTGACATGGGACATACCTGGGTGTTTGTGAACACCGACCAGTGTGACATACCTGGGTGTCTGTGAACACCGACCAATGTGACATGGGACATACCTGGGTGTCTGTGAACACCAACCAGTGTGACATGGGACATACCTGGGTGTTTGTGAACACTGACCAATGTGACATGGGACATACCTGGGTGTCTGTGAACACCGACCAGTGTGACAAGACAAGAAATATAAATGCTGTCACATGCAGTTACCATTTTGTTTTGTTTTGTTTGTTCACGTTCGCCGGCTGTAAACCCCGGAGGAAAGACCTGGTTGTTCGTCCATTTCTGAACTTTGGCTTAGTTCCAGGGTCTGAGTTTTGCGTGTGAATCCGTTTTACAGATCTTTCTTACTTGTACTTGTTAATACCTTGCCTCTCGGGCAGATGCACTCTGATTTTGAAGGAAGCTTCCAATTAGTCTACTCTTACGACATGATTGTTGGGGAGGTAGTAGGTTTATTCTTGTTTTTCTCACAACGGTACCCCAGAACTGACACGGGGAACCATTTTGTTTTAAATGGTAGAGTCTTCAACGTGAGCAATTAGGGCTACATACAGACACTACTTAAAACTATCCTCCCCCTCCTCTTTTTTCTTCTGTTCTTTTTCGTCTTTCTCCTCTTCTACTTCTGCTGTTTTTATTATTTCTTCTTAGTCGTTTCAGTGTATATTTATGACAAGTTCATGATATGATCAAGTTATCCCTACTCCCCCACCGCTTTTTTCTGTTTTCTGGCAGTGGTCATAATGCCTTAGTAACAAACCGTCATCAGACAAGGTCAACTACAGGTAAACAACACATCATCAGACAACGTCAATAACACATCAATAGACAACGTCAACCGCAGTTAAACAACACTTCAACAAGGTCAACTACACATTATCAGTCAAACGCCAACAACATGTCAACAACACATCATCAGCCAACGTCAACAAAACATCATCAGACAAAGTCAATAACACATCATCAGACAACGTCAATAACACATCATCAGACAACGTCAATAACACATCATCAGACAACGTCAACAACACATCATCAGACAACGTCAACAACACGTCAACAGACAAGGTCAACAACACATCATCAGACAACGTCAACAACACATCATCAGACGTCAATAACACATCATCAGACGTCAATAACACATCATCAGGCAACGTCAACTACAGGTAAATAACACATCAACAGACAATGTTCACAACACATCTGCAGCCAACGTTAACAACACATCATCAGACAACGTCAACTACAAGTAAACAACACGTCAACAGACAAGGTCAACTACACATCGTCAGACAACGTTGACAACACGTCAACAGACAACGCCAACACCACGCAAACAACACGTCAACAGACAACGCCAACACCACGCAAACAACACGTCAACAGACAACGCCAACACCACGCAAACAACACGTCAACAGACAACGCCAACACCACGCAAACAACACGTCAACAGACAACGCCAACACCACGCAAACAACACGTCAACAGACAACGCCAACACCACGCAAACAACACGTCAACAGACAACGCCAACACCACGCAAACAACACGTCAACAGACAACGCCAACACCACGCAAACAACACGTCAACAGACAACGCCAACACCACGCAAACAACACGTCAACAGACAACGCCAACACCACGCAAACAACACGTCAACAGACAACGCCAACACACCAAGCAACAACAGACAACGCCAAACAACACGTCAACAGACAACGCCAACACCACGCAAACAACACGTCAACAGACAAGGTCAACTACACATCGTCAGACAACGTTGACAACAAGTCAACAGACAACGCCAACACCACGCAAACAACACGTCATCTGAACACTTCTCGACACTAAAACAAAGTTACAAGGAAAACACACTGGAGTTGACATACCTGAACTCCAAAATAGTTCGTCTTACTGCTGTAGGTTTTCTTGTCTTTCTCATGCCCCACATAATATGTATTTACCTGACAGCCTACCTGTAGACAGGTGTGATATAACATGGTCAGGCTGGGTTGTGCACTACACTTGAAACATCAAATGCTAACAGACAGATGTGAATCGCAAAGGGCACAATAATACAGTTATATACTACATAGAAAGTCAGATAGTTTTCGATTATTTTGATACCAGGTTTAAAGCAGCTTCGGTGAATCGGGCGATACTCGAATGTAGGCCTTAATCCAACTTTAGCAGGGGGACAAGGAGTATGTTTATTTCTAAAAGATGCTCTCATTGTCTTTTCCATATCGACGTAGGACCAGCGACAACCGATCACTTAAGAGAAGATATACTGGGCGTGGTCTATGTCCGTGTCAAGCCAGCGACAACTGATCACTTAAGAGAAGATATACTGGGCGTTGGCTATGTCAATGCCTAACTAGAGAAAAATGATCGCCTGACTTGAAAGACGAAATACCTCAGAAAAGCTATTGAAGTTACCAGACGATACACATGATGACAGGAAGACATCAAAAGTATGATAGATGTGACATAAGACATCAGAAGTATGATAGATGTGACATAAGACATCAGAAGTATGATAGATGTGACATAAGACATCAGAAGTATGATAAATGTGACATAAGACATCATTGTCATTGAGAACTAACAAATGTTTTGTTGCTAGAGTGAAATCTGGTCACCCACCAACAAGAGCCTTCAATGGAAACACCTGAATTTAATGACTTAGTGCAAAGGAAGGCGTCTATAGTGGTTTATGACAATGTCCATTATGTTGCCTCTTTCTTTTCTTTCCTGTTCGCCCTTTAACGACGAGTAGCACTTCTCAGGCTAGAACATTTGATATCGGCAAATTATGGTAATTATGGCGTTGTACGACATGCTTGCCACGTGGCAGAAGGTACATTTACCTTCCCCCTAACTGAAGCTCTCGAGAACACCAGGTTGTATTACTGGCTCTATAAAGCAGTATCTGTTGTGTGGATCTGTTGTGTGGATCTGTTGTGTGGATCTGTTGTGTGGATCTGTTGTGTGGATCTGTTGTGTGGATCTGTTGACCCAGCTATAGATGCCTCAGGGCTAGAAAATGCTGACAAACTGCATGGCTTTCCCTAGCCTTCCACATGAACTGAAAAAAAAAAAGATTTAGATGAAATGTCCACTTACATTCGTGTCTGGATGGCTTGCCAGTTTGTCACCACTTAAGGTGGCCACTCTCTGGTCAGCGGTCAGTGTTTGTAGTTTGATGGAGGGGTCAGTTCGTCCATTGAAGGTCCAGAAAACTTCAAACACTTGGTCTGCATCAGACGGGCCATAGGTGATCTCACACTGGAAATGAAAGGACTGGTCAGCTTCAACTATGGGTCCCTTGACCACTGGAGGCTGCGACAGCACGGGAGCTGGGTCTGTGGGATTAAACATTTGTGTCAATGTGTCGAAAGTCATGGAGTAGGGACAGGAGACTACAGTGACCAATGGATAAGAGACAGATTAAAACACATACACACATACATACATGCATACAGACTGAGACAGACTGTTAGAGAAAAAGAGTAATATTACAATATTACTAATATTGTGTAAAAGAGACAGAAAGAAAGAGTTGGAAAAGGGAAAAAGATATAGCAGCGGGATAGAGGATGAGGAGGAAGAGTTGGAAGAGTAGAAGGAGAAGAAGAAGCAGAAAAAGAAAAGGCATACCTAAACTGAGCGGATATTCTGACTCCATTTATGTAATAAAGACATTTAGTACAACAGTGAGGTCATCTCCGCAATAGTGATGAAATAACTAGCTAGGCTCACAAACAGGTGACTGCATCTTACCCCGGCAGGGTTCAAATCCAGTACTGGACCACTTGCCCACTGGACACCTTTTAGCTGAACCTAAAAAAAAAGGAGGCAAGGTTTAAGCTATTACACAAAGACAGGCTCGCAGATACCCAACTCACTTCATCTATCTATGCGTCAGACAGGTCTTCAGATATGTGTTCATGCATGTCATCAGACAGGTCTTCAGATATGTCTTCATGTATGTCATCAGACAGGTCTTCACATATGTCTTCATGCATGTCATCAGACAGGTCTTCACATATTTCTTCATGCATGTCATCAGACAGGTTTTCAGATATGTCTTCATGTATGTCATCAGACAGGTCTTCACATATGTCTTCATGCATGTCATCAGACAGGTCTTCACGTCTTCACAAATGTCTTCATGTATGTCATCAGACAGGTCTTCACACATGTCTTCATGTTTGTCATCAGACAGGTCTTCACATATGTCTTCATGCATGTCATCAGACAGTTTTTCAGATATGTCTTCATGCATGTCATCAGACAGGTCTTCACATATGTCTTTATACATGTCATCAGACAGGTTTTCAGATATGTCTTCATGTATGTCATCAGACAGGTCTTCAGATATGTCTTCATGCATGTCATCAGACAAGTCTTCAGATATGTCTTCATGCATGTCATCAAACAGGTCTCCAGATATGTGTTCATGTATGTCATCAGACAGGTCTTCAGATATGTCTTCATGCATGTCATCAGACAGGTCTTCAGATATGTCTTCATGCATGTCATCAGACAGGTTTTCAGATATGTCTTCATGTATGTCATCAGACAGGTTTACAGATATGTCTACATGCATGTCATCAGACAGGTCTTCAGATATGTCTTATTGTATGTCATCAGACAGGTCTTTACATATGTCTTCATGCATGTCATCAGACAGGTCTTCAGATATGTCTTATTGTATGTCATCAGACAGGTCTTCATATGTATCTTCCTGTATGTCAGGACAGGTCTTCAGATATGTCTTCATGCATGTCATCAGACAGGTCTTCAGATATGTCTTATTGTATGTCATCAGACAGGCCTTTACATATGTCTTCATGCATGTCATCAGACAAGAATTCAGATATGTCTTATTGTATGTCATCAGACAGGTCTTCACATATGTCTTCATGCATGTCATCAGACAGGTTTTCAGATATGTCTTCATGTATGTCATCAGACAGGTCTTCAGATATGTCTTCATGCATGTCATCAGACAGGTCTTCACATATGTCTCCATGTTTGTCATCAGACAGGTCTTCAGATATGTCTTCATGCATGTCATCAGACAGGTTTTCAGATATGTCTTCATGCATGTCATCAGACAAGTCTTCACATATGTCTTATTGTATGTCATCAGACAGGTCTTTAGATGTGTCTTATTGTATGTCATCAGACAGGTCTTCACTTATGTCTTATTGTATGTCATCAGACAGGTCTTCACATATGTCTTATTGTATGTCATCAGGCATGTCATCTGAAGGGCATCAGAATGTTATCTGCATGTCATCAGGTCATCAGACATGTCATCTGAAGGTCATCAGATATGTCATCTGAAGGTCATCAGACATGTCATCTGAAGGTCATCAGGTTATCAGATATGTCATTAGAAACACGAGGCGTAGATATACGCAATGAGATAGTCGAAACATGAAGTGGGACATACAACTGGGACAGTCGAAACATGAAGTAGGACATACAACTGGGGCAGACGAAATATGATGTGTTGTTAAACCCGGTGGACGAGACGAAATATGATGTGTTGTTAAACCCGGTGGACGAGACGAAATATGATGTGTTGTTAAACCCGGTGGACGAGACGAAATATAATGTGTTGTTAAACTCGGTTGACGAGACGATATATGATGTGTTGTTAAACCTGGTGGACGAGACGAAATATGATGTGTTGTTAAACTCGGTGGACGAGACGAAATATGATGGGTTGTTAAACCCGATGGACGAGACGAAATATGATGTGATGTTAAACCCGGTGGACGAGACGATATATGATGTGGTGTTAAACTCGGTGGACAAGACGAAATATGATGTGTTGTTAAACCCGGTGGACGAGACGATATATGATGTGTTGTTAAACTCGGTGGACGAGACGAAATATGATGTGTTGTTAAACCCGGTGGACGAGACGAAATATGATGTGTTGTTAAACCCGATGGACGAGACGAAATATGATGTGATGTTAAACCCGGTGGACGAGACGATATATGATGTGTTGTTAAACCCGGTGGACAAGACGAAATATGATGTGTTGTTAAACCCGGTGGACGAGACGATATATGATGTGTTGTTAAACTCGGTGGACGAGACGAAATATGATGTGTTGTTAAACCCGGTGGACGAGACGATATATGATGTGTTGTTAAACCCGGTGGACGAGACGAAATATGATGTGTTGTTAAACCGGGTGGACGAGACGAAATATGATGTGTTGTTAAACCCGGTGGACGAGACGAAATATGATGTGTTGTTAAACCCGGTGGACGAGACGAAATATGATGTGATGTTAAACCCGGTGGACGAGACGAAATATGATGTGTTGTTAAACCCGGTGGACGAGACGAAATATTGTTTACCAACCCGAACAGGCGAAAATCAGGTCAATTATAAAAAAAAGAAAAGTAAAGGACCCTTTCCACGTCTTTAGGCGTATAGGGCATATAGGGCTAGACCTATATTTTTATAGACCAACGGCACAAGATGGGTGATGTGGTCAGCATCACGCCGGCCGCCTCTACTTCCCGGGATTGCACCCGGTACCCACTCAAGGCTGGGTCGACCTGGGAGCCAAGGTCATATTCAAAGAAAAGTCCGTCTCCGCCAGGGAGCGAACCCACGACCTTCTGATCCGCGGCGAGCGTCTAGCCGCTCGGCCACGGCGACTTCCAGGTCAATGATACCAGGGGTAAAAGTCGAATGTTGATTTTGACTGATAGAGACAACACTCAGAAAAGCATACAGATACATGGAGAAATCACTCACCGGCACAGTAGCGACTGGGACAGACCAGGCTTGGGTTGAGGTAGTAGACGTAGAACCCGTTGCAGTTCTTCACAAACATCTCATCGTTGTACTGGCAGCAATCCAGCTGGTTTCTGTCGCTCTTGCCACACAAGGTCACGCTGACGATGCCGTCTGTAAGGGACGCAACAGAGACTGAGAGATTTGATTTAGACATGATTGTGTCAATGTTCTCATCAGAGACAATTTTGACTAGGCCTTGTAACCACTTGATTATGATGTATCATGCTCAGTAGGAGGAGGCGATCATGTAGCTGCAGTAACACCTATCCTATGTGTTGTTATTTAAGGTTAAGTATTACGTGGGAGGTATTAACGGAAAAGATATTCGTGGAATAAATACACAGGAGGATTGGTGGTGGATAAAGGGGTGGGGGTGAAAAACATGGGGCATTAAAAAAATTTGGAAAAATACGGATCAGTATTTGTGTGGATGGAACTAGGAGGGTCAGAGGAAGATAACATAGAACCATCTAATCAGAATTTGTAAGACATCTTTAATGGCATAATTGTGGGCAAGAAAATAGCTGATCGGATATTTAGTGACATTCTAGCAAAAAGTTGACCCTTTTTCTGCTGATAGGATATTTAGTTACATTCTAGCAAAAAAGTTGACCCTTTTTCTGCCGATCGGATATTTAGTGACATTCTAGCAAAAAGTTGACCCTTTTTCTGCTGATCGGATATTTAGCTACATTCTAGCAAAAAGTTGTCCCTTTTTTCTGCTGATCGGATATTTAGTTACATTCTAGCAAAACGTTGACCCTTTTTCTGATCGGATATTTAGTTACATTCTAGCAAAAAGTTGACCCTTTTTCTGCTGATGGGATATTTAGTTACATTCTAGCAAAAAGTTGACCCTTTTTCTGCTGATCGGATATTTAGTTACATTCTAGCAAAAAGTTGACTCTTTTTCTGCTGGTCGGGGATTGGACTAGAATATCTCCTCACACAAAAGAGGATGCGACTGCTCCAACAAAAGAGGATGCGACTGCTCCAACAAAAGAGGATGCGACTGCTCCAACAAAAGAGGATGCGACTGCTCCAACAAAAGAGGATGCGACTGCTCCAACAAAAGAGGATGCGACTGCTCCAACAAAAGAGGATGCGACTGCTCCAACAAAAGAGGATGCGACTGCTCCAACAAAAGAGGATGCGACTGCTCCAACAAAAGAGGATGCGACTGCTCCAACAAAAGAGGATGCGACTGCTCCAACAAAAGAGGATGCGACTGCTCCAACAAAAGAGGATGCGACTGCTCCAACAAAAGATGCGACTGCTCCAACAAAAGAGGATGCGACTGCTCCAACAAAAGAGGATGCGACTGCTCCAACAAAAGAGGATGCGACTGCTCCAACAAAAGAGGATGCGACTGCTCCAACAAAAGAGGATGCGACTGCTCCAACAAAGAGGATGCGACTGCTCCAACAAAAGAGGATGCGACTGCTCCAACAAAAGAGGATGCGACTGCTCCAACAAAAGAGGATGCGACTGCTCCAACAAAAGAGGATGCGACTGCTCCAACAAAAGAGGATGCGACTGCTCCAACAAAAGAGGATGCGACTGCTCCAACAAAAGAGGATGCGACTGCTCCAACAAAAGAGGATGCGACTGCTCCAACAAAAGAGAGCGATGCTCCAACAAAAGATGCGACTGCTCCAACAAAAGAGGATGCGACTGCTCCAACAAAAGAGGATGCGACTGCTCCAACAAAAGAGGATGCGACTGCTCCAACAAAAGAGGATGCGACTGCTCCAACAAAAGAGGATGCGAACAAAAAGAGGATGCGACTGCTCCAACAAAGAGGATGCGACTGCTCCAACAAAGAGGATGCGACTGCTCCAACAAAAGAGGATGCGACTGCTCCAACAAAAGAGGATGCGACTGCTCCAACAAAAGAGGATGCGACTGCTCCAACAAAGAGGATGCGACTGCTCCAACAAAGAGGATGCGACTGCTCCAACAAAGAAATGCGCCACACACCTTTCACGAATTAAACCCCAATAAACAGGATCAACCCCACCCCCTCCCCGCCTTTGGCTATTAATGATATGATGCTAGACGTATTTGTTTTAGACCAATTAGACCAACCAGCACTCGATGGCTGATGTGGCCGGGACGTCTCTACTTCCATGGACCATCATCTCTTACAAATGTTAGGCTGGTCGACCTGAGGGCCACAGTCGAGTCTGAACCAGTGATCTTCGATCTGGCAGGCAAGCTCCTTCCCAGTCTCTATGCTACAATAGCCCCTATCGTCATGAACGGTTTGGACCACACATAATGTGACTATTGTATCTCAGGATTAGACTACACATAATGTGACTATTGGATCTCAGGGTTAGACTACACATAATGTGACTATTGTATCTCAGAATTAGACTACACATAATGTGACTATTGTATCTTAGGATTAGACTACACATAATGTGACTATTGTATCTCAGGATTAGACTACACATAATATGACCATTAGATCTCAGGATTAGACTACACATAATGTGAGGATTAGGACTAGACACACATATATGACTATTGGACCATTAGATCTCAGTGACTATTAGATCTCAGGATTAGACTACACATAATGTGACTATTGGATCTCAGGATTAGACTACACATAATGTTGGATTGTATCTCAGGATTAGACTACACATAATATGACCATTAGATCTCAGGATTAGACTACACATAATGTGACTATTGGATCTCAGGATTAGACTACACATAATGTTACTATTGTATCTCAGGATTAGATTACACATAATGTTACTATTGTATCTCAGGATTAGACTACACATAATGTTACTATTGTATCTCAGGATTAGACTACACATAATGTTACTATTGTATCTCCGGATTAGATTACACATAATGTGACTATTGGATCTTAGGATTAGACTACACATAATGTGACTATTGTATCTCAGGATTAGACTACACATAATATGACCATTGGATCTCAGGATTAGACTACACATAATGTGACTATTGTATCTCAGGATTAGACTACACATAATGTGACTATTGTATCTCAGGATTAGACTACACATAATGTGACTATTGGATCTCAGGATTAGACTACACATAATGTGACTATTGGATCTCAGGATTAGACTACACATAATGTAACTATTGTATCTCATTATTAGATTACACATAATGTGACTATTGTATCTCAGGATTAGATTACACATAATGTTACTATTGTATCTCAGGATTAGATTACACATAATGTTACTATTGGATCTCAGGATTAGACTACACATAATGTTACTATTGTATCTCAGGATTAGACTACACATAATGTGACTATTGGATCTCAGGATTAGACTACACATAATGTGACTATTGTATCTCATTATTAGATTACACATAATGTGACTATTGTATCTCAGGATTAGATTACACATAATGTTACTATTGTATCTCAGGATTAGATTACACATAATGTTACTATTGTATCTCAGGATTAGATTACACATAATGTTACTATTGTATCTCAGGATTAGACTACACATAATGTGACTATTGTATCTCAGGATTAGATTACACATAATGTTACTATTGTATCTCAGGATTAGATTACACATAATGTTACTATTGTATCTCAGGATTAGACTACACATAATGTTACTATTGTATCTCAGGATTAGACTACACATAATGTTACTATTGTATCTCCGGATTAGATTACACATAATGTGACTATTGGATCTTAGGATTAGACTACACATAATGTGACTATTGTATCTCAGGATTAGACTACACATAATATGACTATTGTATCTCAGGATTAGACTACACATAATGTGACTATTGTATCTCAGGATTAGACTACACATAATGTGACTATTGTATCTCAGGATTAGACTACACATAATGTGACTATTGTATCTCAGGATTAGACTACACATAATGTGACTATTGGATCTCAGGATTAGACTACACATAATGTGACTATTGTATCTCAGGATTAGATTACACATAATGTTACTATTGTATCTCAGGATTAGATTACACATAATGTTACTATTGTATCTCAGGATTAGATTACACATAATGTGACTATTGTATCTCAGGATTAGACTACACATAATGTTACTATTGTATCTCAGGATTAGACTACACATAATGTTACTATTGTATCTCCGGATTAGATTACACATAATGTGACTATTGGATCTTAGGATTAGACTACACATAATGTGACTATTGTATCTTAAGACTGGATCACACATAAAATGACCATTGTATCCTTGGACTGGACACCTATAATGTGACCATATATCTTAAGATTAGACTATAGAAACCTTCAACAACCAGGTGGTTGTAGCTAAGTGTTTGGAATCATCACCACCCGTACCTAACTGCAGGTTTCATCAGACTAGAGACCCGATTATAATTTATTTCGATTTTGAAAGGGGTATCTAGGATTTGCCTTGTTCGGGATGCCATCCTGAATGGGGTATCTAGGATTTGCCTTGTTCGGGATGCCATCCTGAATGGGGTATCTAGGATTTGCCTTGTTAGGGATGCCATCCTGACTGGGGTATCTAGGATTTGCCTTGTTCGGGATGCCATCCTGACTGGGGTATCTAGGATTTGCCTTGTTCGGGATGCCATCCTGTCTGGGGTATCTAGGATTTGCCTTGTTCGGGATGCCATCCTGACTGGGGTATCTAGGATTTGCCTTGTTCGGGATGCCATCCTGTCTGGGGTATCTAGGATTTGCCTTGTTTGTGATGCCATCCTGTCTAGGGTATCTAGGATTTGCCTTGTTCGGGATGCCATCCTGACTGGGGTATCTAGGATTTGCCTTGTTCGGGATGCCATCCTGACTGGGGTATCTAGGATTTGCCTTGTTCGGGATGCCATCCTGACTGGGGTATCTAGGATTTGCCTTGTTCGGGATGCCATCCTGACTGGGGTATCTAGGATTTGCTTTGTTCGGGATGCCATCCTGACTGGGGTATCTAGGATTTGCCTTCTTCGGGGTGCCATCCTGACTGGGGTATCTAGGATTTGCCTTGTTCGGGATGCCATCCTGACTGGGGTATCTAGGATTTGCCTTGTTCGGGATGCCATCCTGTCTGGAGTATCTAGGATTTGCCTTGTTCGGGATGCCATCCTGACTGAGGTATCAAGGATTTGCCTGGTTCAGGATGCCATCCTGACTGAGGTATCTAGGATTTGCCTGGTTCGGGATGCCATCCTGACTGAGGTATCTAGGATTTGCCTTGTTCGGGATGCCATCCTGTCTGGGGTATCTAGGATCTGCCTGGTTCGGGATGCCATCCTGACTGAGGTATCTAGGATTTGCCTGGTTCGGGATGCCATCCTGACTGGGGTATCTAGGATTTGCCTGGTTCGGGATGCCATCCTGACTAGGATTTCTTAACGCTGTAGAGGTTAAATCTCTTGATATAAAGGAGAGGAAATTCTGAAGGCAGGAAGGGAAGATTTCAGAAGCGTTCATCAAAGATTGCGTTGCAGTAGCTTACATCAAAGATTACATTGCAGTAGCTTACATCAAAGATTACGTTGCAGTAGCTTACATCAAAGATTACGTTGCAGTAGCTTACATCAAAGATTACGTTGCAGTAGCTTACATCAAAGATTACGTTGCA
The DNA here is from genome assembly GCA_905116865.2 of Candidula unifasciata. Lineage (NCBI taxonomy): Eukaryota > Metazoa > Mollusca > Gastropoda > Stylommatophora > Geomitridae > Candidula > Candidula unifasciata. Next base: position 436,847 of record CAJHNH020000805.1, on the reverse strand, counting down.
GTAGCTTACATCAAAGATTACGTTGCAGTAGCTTACATCAAAGATTACGTTGCAGTAGCTTACATCAAAGATTACGTTGCAGTAGCTTACATCAAAGATTGCGTTGCAGTAGCTTACATCAAAGATTGCGTTGCAGTAGCTTACATCAAAGATTGCGTTGCAGTAGCTTACATCAAAGATTACGTTGCAGTAGCTTACATCAAAGACTGCGTTGCAGTAGCTTACATCAAAGATTGCGTTGCAGTAGCTTACATCAAAGAATACGTTGCAGTAGCTTACATCAAAGATTGCGTTGCAGTAGCTTACATCAAAGATTACGTTGCAGTAGCTTACATCAAAGATTGCGTTGCAGTAGCTTACATCAAAGATTGCGTTGCAGTAGCTTACATCAAAGATTACGTTGCAGTAGCTTACATCAAAGATTACGTTGCAGTAGCTTACATCAAAGATTACGTTGCAGTAGCTTACATCAACGATTGCGTTGCAGTAGCTTACATCAGTCAGGTCTACCTCAGACTACAATAGAGTGACTTTTAGCGAGAGTTTACAACGTGTTGCAGTAGCTCAACAATTCATATAGCTTTGATCTGAAGTTGGGCAGCTGTCATGACCACACACATTTGACTATACTTTCTATAGGAAATGCGTTTGGGTTAACGTGTACGCTGGGTACTTGCATCAATGACTGAATAGGGTTAAATACGAGAGGAAGAAAATAGGATCGATCAGTTACAGAACTTGTGAAAGTGGGAGCAGAGACTAGAGGGTCCGGTAAGAACTACAGGAGCAAGGCAGATTTTCTAACTGGGCAGGTGGTGACGTCACACACCCACACAGTGAATGTCCTGACCGGGGGTTACCTAACTTCTGAAACTTCATTCTGTTAGAATAAAACATATCTTCTTTACTTGTGGGTTTGACAGAATTATTGTAGGCGCATGCGCACACAAACATACACAAACATGCATACACACTGAGATACACACACACACACACACACATATATATATATATACACACACACATACACACACACACACATACACACACATACACACACATACATACACACACACACACACATAGACACACACACACACAATGGCACTTAACTGTTTTGACAGGTGGCTAATTATTTGTTGCTGAAATCGATGACGATTGGCCAAAAGTCATAAATATTGTAGCCTTACTGTAAAGCACACACAAAAGCAACGGCCACTTTGTTTAGGTCGGAAACGGAAGACGACGAAGAGATATTCATCTTTGCAACATGAAAAGCTTGTCAGTAAGATATGTACAGTATTACCACATGAACTCTGACCTTCAACTGTTGGGTGCCGTCCATTGAGCCAGATGGGTATTGTAGTACCACACGAATCTGTTCCAGGGCAGGACGTAGCCATCTCAAGAGCCACTCCGCCCAAACCAGTGAATTTGTACCAGCCCCTGCGCAGGGTGTTATCGCAGAGTATGTTGTCAGACGGGCGGGTATCAAAACCTGAAATCAGAATGGTCAATGGCTAACTGCTGCTATACTGACCGGCAGCAATGGCTGAGGAGTCAACGCTAACAGTACACTACGGAATTTGGCGTCCAGTGAATGTGGCCACTTTGATTTGGTCAGAACATCAGTGGGAGAAACTACAACAGTATTTACGCAAGCATTGTTTATCGGTAATTGAACACTACTTGTTTTACAATTGTTGTATTGCTCCCAGCACGTTAGCCCTGTGTGGAACACTCCACACGATGATTTGTTTCTGCAGCAAAAATACATTTGGGACAAAACAGATAAATTTGGTAAGCTGAAAAACAATACATAGAGCATGGAACGCACTTCTGTCAAAGAAATAGTCCCTGACGACGACGGGGTGGAGCCGTTTGAATCGTTCTCTGGAGATTGTAGATTCGTTTCACTGACTGCGTCGGTTAGTTCACGAGTAAAATATTTGTGGAGATCCCAAGGTAGTCGTCTCTGGAGCTAGGGAATCACTGCTTTTTGTGACTTCTCGGTAGACGGTTAGTCGTTCTGTAATGATGTCAATGCTCTTGATGTTAAACTTAAGTTGAGAGAAATCTGCCCTACTTAGCATTCCTTGAAGAAGGCAACTAGCACTAGCATCATTACCGACCTGAAAACCTCAACAGACTTTTAGCTCATCCGCTGCAGGAAAACCTTCAAGAGAAAAACTACCAGCAGACTAATTTTAAAAGTCCAACTAATCGTGGATCAGATACCAAAATGAATGATGGATATGCAGATGTATTAGAAATAGACAACATGATGTACGTACAGATTTAATGCAACAATAAATATGGGAAGTAGCAGTTTTGACAAGAATCCCACCCCTCCCTCCCCCCCCCCCCCCCCCCAATCAGCAAATTAACGTCAGAAATGTCTGACCTCTGACAGACTTGACAGGATTAGCTACATGTAAGACAGACAGACACAGGGAAGACAGTGACACAGACAGCTACAGGAAAGACAGTGACACAGACAGGAACAGGAAAGATAGTGACACAGACAAAGACGGGAAATACAGTGACACAGACAAGCACATGAAAGACAGTGACACAGACAGCTACAGGAAAGACAGTGACACAGACAGACACAGGAAAGACAGTGACACAGACAAGGACATGAAAGAAGGTAACAGACAGACACAGGAAAGACAGTGACACAGACAGACACAGGAAAGACAGTGACACAGACAGACACATGACAGACAGTGACACAGACAAGCACAGGTGAGAGAGTTACACAGACAGGCACAGGAGAGATATTGACACAGACAGACATAGGACAGACAGTGACACAGACAGACACAGGAAAGACAGTGACACAGACAGACACATGAAAGACAGTGACACAGACAGACACAGGAAAGACAGTGACACAGACAGACACAGGAAAGACAATGACACAGACAGACACAGGAAAGAAAGTGACACAGACAGACACAGGAAAGACAGTGACACAGACAGACACAGGAAAGACAGTGACACAGACAAGGACATGAAAGAAGGTAACAGACAGACACAGGAAAGACAGTGACACAGACAGACACAGGAAAGACAGTGACACAGACAGACACATGACAGACAGTGACACAGACAAGCACAGGTGAGAGAGTTACACAGACAGGCACAGGAGAGATATTGACACAGACAGACATAGGACAGACAGTGACACAGACAGACACAGGAAAGACAGTGACACAGACAGACACATGAAAGACAGTGACACAGACAGACACAGGAAAGACAGTGACACAGACAGACACAGGAAAGACAATGACACAGACAGACACAGGAAAGAAAGTGACACAGACAGACACAGGAAAGACAGTGACACAGACAGACACAGGAAAGAAAGTGACACAGACAAGCACGGGTGAGACAGTGATACAGACAAGTACAGGTGAGACAATGACACAGACAAGGACAAGTGAAACAGTGACACAGACAGGCACAGGAAAGACAGTGACACAGACAAGGACAGGAAAGACAGTGACACAGACAAGGACAGGTGAGACAGTGACACAGACAATGACAGGAAAGACAGTGACACAGACAGACACAGGTAAGAAAGTGACGCAGACAGGCACAGGAAAGACAGTGACACAGACAAGAACAGGAAAAAGTCAGTGACACAGACAAGGACAGGAAAGACAGTGACACAGACATAGATGTGCTGAGTGTGTAATAGTTACCTATACTTCTGGAGGTGTCAGTGAGTTCACGATGTTGTCCGGGCAGGCAGGCGTCCTCTTTGAAGAGCTGGGACAGACAGCAGCCTGTAGAGACAGAAAACCATTTGATCACTGCCGGATCAGTCAGTTTCCAACTATGTGGACGCCAAGATTAATATTATCCTAGAAGTATACGATGACTCAAATCGCTTTAGATTATTTTTGGCAACAGCCTTCAAGAATCTGTGGCTCTGGGATGTCTGTCATTACGTATTACATATATCGAGAGACTGTGGGCCAGGCTCAAATAGTGAAGATGAACTCTTACTAGCCCCTCGTACCCTCAACAGCCAGGCTCAAGCAGTGAAGCTGAACTCTTACTAGCCCCTCGTACCCTCAACAGCCAGGCTCAAGTAGTGAAGCTGAACTCTTACTAGCCCCTCGTAACCTCAACAGCCAGGCTCAAGCAGTGAAGCTGAACTTGTACTAGCCCCTCGTACCCTCAACAGCCAGGCTCAAATAGTGAAGCTGAACTCTTACTAGCCCCTCGTACCCTCAACAGGCAGGCTCAAGCAGTGAAGATGAACTCTTACTAGCCCCTCGTAACCTCAACAGCCAGGCTGTCAGCAGTGAAGCTGAACTAGGTACAGACATAGCCCCTCGTGTACCCGGTCGAAGTTGTGATGTGTCAGAGCTGTGAACGTTAGGTTTGTGAAGGGTCAGGGTTTTGAGACATGAGGTCAGGGTTGTAATCGGTCGAAGTTGTGATGTGTCAGAGCTGTGAACGTTAGGTTTGTGAAGGGTCAGGGTTGTGACAGGACTGTGAAGTGTCAGGGTTGTAAAGGGTTAGTGTTGTGACAGTACCGTGAATGGTCAGGGTTGTAAAGGGTTAGTGTTGTGACAGTATCGTGAAGTGTCAGGGTTGTAAAGGGTTAGTGTTGTGACAGTATCGTGAAGTGTCAGGGTTGTAAAGGGTTAGTGTTGTGACAGGATCGTGAAGGGTCAGGGTTGTCAAGAATCAGTGTTCTGACAGGATTGTAAAGGGTCACGGTTGTGGAGTGTCAGGGTTGTAAAGGGTCAGGGTTGTGACAGGACTGCAGGATCAGGGTTGTAAAGGGTCACGGTTGTGGAGAGTCAGGGTTGTAAAGGGTTGTGAATGGTCAGGGTTGTGAAGGCTTAGTTTGTGTGCCGTATTTAAATTCATAACTGTAAAAAGCTGTCTCTGAATAACCATTTGTGTCCAGACTGACCAACCTGGAGGATCTCATACCTCGTTGACTGATCGATTTCCTGGCGCCTTTCCATCTTTTCAGACGATAGTGTTATATTACGCTATGAGGGAGAATACGACTTATAGCCCATGGTGATGGCGAGTGTGACTAGCAAGACCCGCAGGCGTTAAGAAAAGTTTTTCACAATGGAATTTAGGGACAAGTATTGTCAACAATTTGTGTTTAGTATTTCTTCTCAGATGATCCGCTCTCATCTTTTCTGTAGTCATTACTTCCTCCATTCTCCTTCTATTTTTGGCGTGCCCCCGCCATGAAACAGGGTCCATAGTATTTTGTTCACACCAGTCCACATCAGTACCTTTATCATTCATGTCCCGCTTGCACACATCTTTATATCGTGGCAAAGGTAGGCCTCGACATCGTCTTACTGCCTTTAATGCACCATAGAAGATGTCCTTATGAACTCCTCCATTCTCCAGATGTGTCCCGGCCACCTGAGCCTTCGTAGACTGAACATTACGAAGACTATTGTAATAACTGCTCTATCCAGTACCTCAGTGTTTGCGATCTTGTCCTGCCACTTATTTATTTTAGGCATCGCATGTAAAATCAAGCATAATTATCAAACACCAGATAGTCACACATGTTTGTCTATTTCACATGTTTGTCTATTTCACATGTTTGTCTATTTCACATGTTTAGTAGTCGGTACCATAGAGTATACCCAGTCAAGAGACCACTCATCCAAATCAAATTCCCATGGACGCAAACTCTCAGAGATTAAACCACCTGAAGACTGATGTATCAAACTAGAAAATTACGCATATTATCTTTATTATTTTTAACCACCCAGTCAGCGCATTAGCCAGATGGACAACATACGATCCCAGTCAACCAGCAAATCAAGAGGCTAGACAACCAAAAACCCCAGCCAATCAGCGCGTCAGTCAGCTAGACAACCAGCAAACCCAGCCAACCAGCGAATCAGCCAGCTAGACTACCAACGACCCCAGCCAACCAGCGCATCAGCCAGATGGACTATCAACGACCCCAGCCAACCAGCGAATCAGCCAGCTGGACTATCAACGACCCCAGACAACCAGCGCATTAGCCAGCTAGACAACCAACAACCCCAGCCAACCAGCGAATCAGCCAGCTGGACTATCAACGACCCCAGACAACCAGCGCATTAGCCAGCTAGACAACCAACAACCCCAGCCAACCAGCGCATTAGCCAGCTAGACAACCAACAACCCCAGCCAACCAGCGCATTAGCCAGCTAGACAACCAACAACCCCAGCCAACCAGCGAATCAGCCAGCTGGACTATCAACGACCCCAGCCAACCAGCGAATCAGCCAGCTGGACTATCAACGACCCCAGCCAACCAGCGAATCAGCCAGCTGGACTATCAACGACCCCAGCCAACCAGCGAATCAGCCAGCTGGACTATCAACGACCCCAGCCAGCCAGCGCATTAGCCAGCTAGACAACCAACAACCCCAGCCAACCAGCAAATCAATCAGCCAGACAACCAACAACTCCAGCCAACCAGCGCATTAGCCAGCTGGACAACCAACAACCCCAGCCAACCAGCAAATCAATCAGCCAGACAACCAACAACCCCAGCCAACCAGCGAATCAGCCAGCTGGACTATCAACAACCCCAGCCAACCAGCGAATCAGCCAGCTGGACTATCAACGACCCCAGACAACCAGCGAATCAGCCAGCTGGACTATCAACGACCCCAGACAACCAGCGAATCAGCCAGCTGGACTATCAACAACCCCAGCCAACCAGCGCAATCAGCCAGCTGGACAATCAACAACCCCAGCCAACCAGCGAATCAGCCAGCTGGACTATCAACGAACCCCAGCCAACCAGCGAATCAGCCAGCTGGACTATCAACGACCCCAGCCAACCAGCGAATCAGCCAGCTGACTGTCCAACCCCCAGCCAGCATTAGCCAGCTAGACAACCAACAACCCCAGCCAACCAGCAAATCAATCAGCCAGACAACCAACAACTCCAGCCAACCATTTTTAGCCAGCTGGACAACCAACAACCCCAGCCAACCAGCAAATCAATCAGCCAGACAACCAACAACCCAGCCAACCAGCGCATTAGCCAGCCAGCCAATAACCCCAGCCAACCAGCAAATCAATCAGCCAGACAACCAACAACCCCAGCCAACCAGCGCATTAGCCAGCTGGACAACCAACAACCCCAGCCAACCAGCGCATTAGCCAGCTGGACAACAAACAACCCCAGCCAACCAGCGCATTAGCCAGCTGGACAACCAACAACCCCAGCCAACCAGCAAATCAATCAGCCAGACAACCAACAACCCCAGCCAACCAGCGCATTAGCCAGCTGGACAACCAACAACCCCAGCCAACCAGCGCATTAGCCAGCTGGACAACCAACAACCCCAGCCAACCAGCGCATTAGCCAGCTGGACAACCAACAACCCCAGCCAACCAACAGCAAATTCAGCCAGACAACCAAACAAAAAACAACCAACAACCCCATTAGCCAAAAACTGGACGAATTAAAAGAATGTAGACAAACCAACCAACTAGACACTCCTCCAACTAGCCAGACCTCTTACCTGATAACAGCAAAACTAAGAGATACTGAAGCTGAGACATGGCGTGAGCTGTGGCTGTCAATGTTGTCCTCAAGCTGTAGCAATATTTTATACCAAGCGAATGTTGATCTCAGGTTGGGCAACACTTTACAACACCAGACTGTGAACGTCGACTTGAAGTGTTGGCGAAACTTTATTTAAGCCACAAACAAACGTTCATCACCAAATATACAACACTTTATACCGTCAGATTGCGGATCTGCTCCTGCCTGCTTGTGTGTGGGTTGTGAGGTCACCTGTATCATTACCTACTTGACTTATGTGTTTGTCTCGCCTGTGACAGTGCCATCCTTGAATGAACAAAAACAGGTTACAAAAACCCATGGAATGCGTTCGCGTTGGTGGCCAGGTTCTTCTCGCAGGATGTGCTGAAAGTATTACTGAGATAGTCTAATGCATGATAAAGAAGTAATTCCGGGGTTTATTTGATGTGGGCGCCAACTCGACGGTAACAATTACAATTGTAACAGGACATTTTTGCACGCATGAAAATCAGTTGTTACTTTCACTCAGTATTGCTCAGTTTGACAAAACACGGGCAGTGATCAACAGTGTCAGCATAAACAGACAGCTCTCCAAATCTGCACATATTTGTGAATACAAAGAGCATGAAAACTGGAGAGAAAGAATCAAAGAATGTTTAGACAAACTGAAAGTGAAAACACGAAGACTAGCTGAGATCCAAGTCAGACAATCAATGAAAGTTTAGACAAACTGAACGTGAAGACACTTTGGCTGATTTGGGATCTTTGTCAGTTAATAAAGACGCTTTCATGACGTGCAGAGACAGCTGCTCGTTAAAGGTTGTAGTAAGGGTAACAGTGAAAGGCAAGAGGAGGACAAGGTTACATGTGGAACAACAACACCAGCAGATCGCTGGATGAGGCTTGGATGGTTACCATAGGAAGGCACTAGACAGATAGCGGTGTGGACTCATGTCAGTGGGCGTTGCTGCTATGATAATTGTTGCACGGTGCTTGTTATTACTATCGAACATGTGTTCTAATGTATGATTTAGATATAGTGTTGTCTGTAGTAGTGCTGGCCTGATTGTGGCGTGACGTTTTATAGCGTTGTCTGTAGTAGTGCTGGCCTGATTGTGGTGTGACGTTTTATAGTGTTGTCTGTAGTAGTGCTGGCTTGATTGTGGCGTGACGTTTTATAGTGTTGTCTGTAGTAGTGCTGGCCTGATTGTGGCGTGACGTTTTATAGCGTTGTCTGTAGTAGTGCTGGCCTGATTGTGGCGTGACGTTTTATAGTGTTGTCTGTAGTAGTGCTGGCCTGATTGTGGCGTGACGTTTTATAGTGTTGTCTGTAGTAGTGCTGGCCTGATTGTGGCGTGACGTTTTATAGTGTTGTCTGTAGTAGTGCTGGCCTGATTGTGGTAGTGTGACGTTTTATATAGTGTTGTCTGTAGTAGTGCTGGCTTGATTGTGGCGTGACGTTTTTATAGTGTTGTCTGTAGTAGTGCTGGCCTGATTGTGTCGTGACGTTTTATAGTGTTGTCTGTAGTAGTGCTGGCCTTTATCTCTGATTGTGGTGTGACGTTTTATAGTTTGTCTGTAGTAGTGCTGTCTGTAGTGTGGCTGGCTTTTATTGTGTCTGTAGTAGTGCTGGCCTGTTTGATGTGACGTTTTTTAGTGTTGTCTGTAGTAGTGCTGGCCTGATTGTGGTGTGACGTTTTATAGTGTTGTCTGTAGTAGTGCTGGCCTGATTGTGGTGTGACGTTTTATAGTGTTGTCTGTAGTAGTGCTGGCCTGATTGTGGCGTGACGTTTTATAGTGTTGTCTGTAGTAGTGCTGGCCTGATTGTGATGTGACGTTTTATAGTGTTGTCTGTAGTAGTGCTGGCCTGATTGTGGTGTGACGTTTTATAGTGTTGTCTGTAGTAGTGCTGGCACTGATTGTGACACAAATGACGTTTTATAGTGTTGTCTGTAATAGTGCTGGCCTGATTGTGGCGTGACGTTTTATAGTGTTGTCTGTAGTAGTGCTGGCCTGATTGTGGCGTGACATTTTATAGTGTTGTCTGTAGTAGTGCTGGCTTGATTGTGGTGTGACGTTTTATAGTGTTGTCTGTAGTAGTGCTGGCCTGATTGTGGCGTGACATTTTATAGTGTTGTCTGTAGTAGTGCTGGCCTGATTGTGATGTGACGTTTTTCATAGTGTTGTCTGTAGTAGTGCTGGCCTGATTGTGGGATGACCATTTTTATAGTGTTGTCTGTAGTAGTGCTGGCCTGATTGTGGTGTGACACATTTATAGTGTTGTCTGTAGTAGTGCTGGCCTGATTGTGTCGTGGGGCATGTTTTATTTTCAGGAAACACACCACAGTCACCTGGCCTTATGCATCTCTGACACACCACAGAGTATTGTTCTGTACCAGTGCTGGCCATTGGGGATGGACGTTTTATAGTGTTGTCTGTACCAGGCCTGATTGTGGTGTGACATCATTCTGTAGAAACACACACAGTCACCACACATTCAGGAGTGCTCCATTCTGAAGAACACACACACAGTGTGACATACATTCAGGAGTTTTATATTCTCAAGAAAACACACACAGTCACCACCAACATTCAGGGGAGTGTTGGCCATGATTTGGGCGTGATCAGTCAACACACATACATTCAGGGGGATGTCTGTAGTCTCAAGAACACACACAGTCAAACCACTGATTTTGGAGTGACGTTTTCAAGAGTGTTGTCTGTAGTGGAACACACACAGTCACCAGGGGCATGATGGAGTTATCTCTGACATACCAGGAGACTTATCTGGTGTTTGTAATTACTTCGGATTTGTTATAGGGGTGAGAAGACACACAGTCACCACACATACATTCAGGGGGATGCATCCATTCTCAAGAACACACACAGTCACCACACATACATTCAGGGGGATGCATCCATTCTCAAGAACACACACAGTCACCACACATACATTCAGGGGGATGCATCCATTCTCAAGAACACACACAGTCAACACACATACATTCAGAGGAATGTATCCATTCTCAAGAACACACACAGTCAACACACATACTTTCAGGGGAGTGCACGCATTCTCAAGAACACACACAGTCACACCACATACATTCAGGGGGATGCATCCATTCTCAAGAACACACACAGTCACCACAAATACATTCAGGGGGATGCATCCATTCTCAAGAACACACACAGTCAACGCACATACATTCAGGGGGATGCATCCATTCTCAAGAACACACACAGTCACCACACATACATTCAGGGGGATGCATTTATTCTCAAGAACACACACAGTCAACACACATACATTCAGGGGGATGCATCCATTCTCAAGAACACACACAGTCACCACACTACATTCAGGGGGATGCATCCATTCTCAAGAACACACACAGTCAACACACATACATTCAGGGGTATGCATTCATTCTCAAGAACACACACAGTCACCACACATACATTCAGGGGGATGCATCCATTCTCAAGAACACACACAGTCACCACACATACATTCAGGGGGATGCATCCATTCTCAAGAACACACACAGTCACCACACATACATTCAGGGGATGCATCCATTCTCAAGAACACACACAGTCAACACACATACATTCAGGGGGATGCATCCATTCTCAAGAACACACACAGTCAACACACATACAAACACGGATATAAATCCATAACCGAACACCTACAGACAAATAGACATACATATGCACACGCGTAGATGTGTATACATACATGAATACAAACAGACGTACACACAGCCACACCTACACAGTGACATCAACTTATGCACATTGGTCAAGCATGATAGTTTAATGTAAATGTGTTTTTCTAGCTCAGTGGTCAGTGACCAGAACAGTGTCCATATATTCTCCTATTACGCCATCCTTTGGTCAGTTTCCAAGTCCATATGTTTTCCTGTATCAACCGACCATGGCTTAGCCTAATGTCTAAAGATAATCCTATTTCAGCCGATCATCACCGAGCTATGTTTTGGTCAGTCTCATTTCTACAGGTTTTCCTGTATCAGTGATCTATCGGTCAGTCTCATTTCTACAGATTCTCCTGTATCAGTTATCTATCGGTCAGTCTCATTTCTATAGGTTCTCCTGTATCAGTTATCTATCGATCAGTCTCATTTCTATAGGTTCTCCTGTATCAGTGATCTATCGGTCAGTCTCATTTCTATGGGTTCTCTTGTATCAGTGATCTATCGGTCAGTCTCATTTCTATGGGTTCTCTTGTATCAGTGATCTATCTGTCAGTCTCATTTCCATAGGTTCTCTTGTATCAGTGATCTATCGGTCAGTCTCATTTCTATAGGTTCTCCTGTATCAGTGATCTATCGGTCAGTCTCCTTTCTATAGGTTATGTATCAGTGATCTATCGGTCAGTCTCAGTTCTATAGGTTCTGTATCAGTGATCTATCGGTCAGTTTAATGTTTGTAGACTATCATGTATTAGCCACCCAACGTTTAGGGTCAGTCCGGGTAGTGGTTTTTCGGTGTTCTGCTCTACCTCCTTTTAAATATAATCTCTCAAAAGGCTATCTGATAAAATGTTTCACCTCATGGTGCGTTATCTGCTCCTGTAAGCCAAACCATCATATTTCACCAAACAACAAACTAACCGCCTTTCTCTACATACATGTTGAGTGGGTATGGGCCAATTCTTTTGTTTCCGCCCAAATGGGACTCAGGAACCCCTACAGAGAAATGTTACGTTGACAGCTATGTCAATCAGTGCCTGTCAGACCTAATCGCCTCAACTGTTGCCACGTCAGAGATGAGATCATGGCTAAATGATCTGCCATCCCCGTTAGACCAGACAAGGATTGAACTTGGAGCTAAAATCTGAAACAGCGTTGATCTGCTGGGCCATAGTACGCCCTAATAAAACGGAGACCCATTAGGGAATCTAGCGAATGTTAATTAGGACTGTTAAATAAAGTGGAAACATGATCAAAGAACGTTACTACAGTGTCAAATTTAAGCGACTGATGAGGGTAACACTGACTGAAACGTAAAATATATGGGGGCTTGATCTACACAGCTGGCCTGTATAGCTCTGGGGAGATAAACGAGGATGGTGTGATTCAAGGGACGCAATTTGTTTTGTTAAATTTCAAAAATTATCCGCAGAATGTAAATAATTATAAGCAATACTTCTATCTATCTATCTATCTATCTATCTATCTATCTATCTATCTATCTATCTATCTATCTATCTATCTATCTATCTATCTATCTATCTATCTATCTATCTATCTATCTATCTATCTATCTATCTATCTATCTATCTATCTATCTATCTATCTATCTATCTATCTATCTATCTATCTATCTATCTATCTATCTATCTATCTATCTATCTATCTATCTATCTATCTTATCTATCTATATCTATCTATCTATCTATCTATCTATCTATCTATCTATCTATCTATCTATCTATCTATCTATCTATCTATCTATCTATCTATCTATCTATCTATCTATCTATCTATCTATCTATCTATCTATCTATCTATCTATCTATCTATCTATCCTATCTATCTATCTATCTATCTATCTATCTATCTATCTATCTATCTATCTATCTATCTATCTATCTATCTATCTGTCTATCTATCTATCTATCTATCTATCTATCTATCTATCTATCTATCTAGTCTATCTATCTATCTATCTATCTGTCTCTCTATCTCTCTGTCTCTCTATCTCTGTCTGTCGTGTCTAATCTATCTAATCTATCTGTCTATCTATCTATCTATCTATCTGTCTATCTATCTATCTGTCTATCTATCTATCTATCTATCTATCTATGTCTGTCTATCTATCTATCTATCTGTCTATCTATCTATCTGATCTATCTATCTATCTATCTATCTATCTATCTATCTATCTATCTATCTATCTATCTATCTATCTGTCTATCTATCTATCTGTCTATCTATCTGTCTGTCTATCTATCTGTCTATCTATCTATCTATCTGTCTGTCTGTCTGTCTGTCTGTCTGTCTGTCTGTCTGTCTGTCTGTCTGTCTGTCTGTCTGTCTGTCTGTCTGTCTGTCTGTCTGTCTGTCTGTCTGTCTGTCTGTCTGTCTGTCTGTCTGTCTGTCTGTCTGTCTGTCTGTCTGTCTGTCTGTCTGTCTGTCTGTCTGTCTGTCTGTCTGTCTGTCCGTCTGTCTGTCTGTCTAGATAAAGAAGTAATTAAATACAATACTACCGTCGTTTTTAGGATGCAATTTTTCGTTATTTGAAGCCCTACTCTGGCTCATGCCAGGGGCCGCAATATAGCCAGGCCATAAATATGGCCAATTGGCTGAACGTGGTTACTGGGACCTCTCCATGGTGATCCTCATCCACATGGTAGCACATTGTGTCAGTGGGTGTTTATCGCTTGTGTGAATGTACTAGTGCGGTAGAAAAAGAAGTTAAGGAACACATTTCAGTTACAGTTTTTAATAAGTATCAGGTGTTGCAGCAGTTAGCTGAGGATGTAAGAAATGAAGTCTGCTGGGATCAGATCAAGGGCATCTGGAATCAATTTTGTGTAGAAGTTCTTAGCAAGAAAGAACAGGTGGAAAAAAAGGATAACACAAGAAACCATTAACGCGATAGAAGAAAGGAAAAGTAAAAAGGCAGATTTAAACAACAGCAAAACTAGGGAGACAGAGCCCAGGACAAATACACAGAAGCTAATATTTAAGTTAGGTGGCGAATGAAAGCAAATACAAGGAAATTTTTACTTGAGTTTGTAAAAAAAAAAAAAAAAAAAACGAGCACAGCAGCAGCAACAGGAAACCTCAGTGACTTTTACAGTAATACACGGGAGTTAGCAGGTAAATATAGTCAGTCGAAGAACATAAACACATCAACCGAATTGTTACAAAGATTATTTGGTTAAGTTTGGGAGACCTAAGAAATACCAGCAGACTGGAGAGAAGTGAAACTACCCCCCCCCCCCCCCCCCCCCCCCACCTCACCCCCTCCCCCTCCCTTTAAAAAGGTGAAGATCTACCGGAGTGTGAAAATTTTAGAGGAATTTCGTTGCTGTCAGTTCCTGGAAAAATATTAGGTAGGATTATGTTGGAAAGACTGAAAGGGGCTAATGGTAAAACGCTAAGAGATGAACAGGCATGTTTTTGGCCAAACAGATCCTGTCCTGACCAGTTAGCCACATTACGCATAAAAACAGAGCATATCATTGAACTGAACTCACCACTTTACATTGGATTTATAGACTGTAAAAAAGCTTTCCACAGCATTGATAGGTAATCTCTCTGAAAATTAATTGGGCACTAAGGAATCCCGGAGGAAATTACTTACTTAATAAAGGCAACATATAAAGACATGAAATGTTGAGTTTTTCATGAGGGAAACCTAACAGATACATTCGAAATAGAAGTAGGTGTGCGACAAGGATGTCGCCTCTCTTATTTTTACGGAAAATAGACTGGATTATAAAGACAGTAACTGCTAACATCAAGAATGGAATTCAGTGGAGCCCTACAAAACAGCTTGATGATCTGGACTGTTATTTCTCTTTTGTTCCCCTCACGTAATCAGAAGTAAGAAAAATATACTTGATGCAATATCACAACAGCTAGGTCTAAAATCCATAAGGGAAAAACATAAATAGTGAGAATAAATCAGGCAAATAGTCATGTGGTACCTTTTAATGGTGGCCCGCTGCGGGACGTGGGGTCGTACACTTTTGTGAGCCGTAATGTGTATGAAGATAGGGAAACTGATAGACATGTTAAAATACGAATACAAAAGGCAAGAGGAGATTCCATAGCACTGGAGAATATGTAGAGGCAATATTAATTACAATAAAAATAACCAAAAAAAAAAAAAAAAAACTATATTAAACGTTAAATTTTAATTATGCTGTGAAATCAGTACTGTTGCATGGAGTGGAAACATGGAGAACAACTTAGGCAGATACTAATAAACTACGAACATTTATTAACTAGTATCTGCGCAGATTAGAGGGAATAAAATAATATGATAGAATCACTAGTGCAGAGCTTCACGAGAGAAGTAAACAAGTTCCAGTTGACCAAGAGGTGAACAAAGACACGTTAAGAAAACTTTAGAACAATATATCTAGAATTTTTGTGCACTATAACCCACAGAAACATAAAAAAAAAATGAAAAAATAAAATAAAACAAACACACACACACACACACACACACACACACACACACACACACACACTCATACGGATAAGGAAGCTATATAGTGAACATATAAAGATGGGGAGGACATGGGGGAGGGGTGAGGGAGGGGGGGGGCTGCATTTGATAGCGAAGGATAGAACGACTTGACGTCAGTTGGTGGAGGGCCTATGCTCCATTGGGGACAAGAAAGGCAGAAAAAGAAGAATGTATGTATGTCTGTCTGTCTGTCTGTCTGTCTGTCTGTCTGTCTGTCTGTCTGTCTGTCTGTCTGTCTGTCTGTCTGTCTGTCTGTCTGTCTGTCTGTCTGTCTGTCTGTCTGTCTGTCTGTCTGTCTGTGTGTGTGTGTGTGTATGTATGTATGTATGTATGTATGTATGTATGTATGTATGTATGTATGTATGTATGTATGTATGTATGTATGTATGTATGTATGTATGTATGTATGTGTGTGTGTGTGTATGTATGTATGTATGTATGTATGTATGTATGTATGTATGTATGTATGTATGTATGTATGTATGTATGTATGTATGTATGTATGTATGTATGTATGTATGTATGTATGTATGTATGTATGTATGTATGTATGTATGTATGTATGTATGTATGTATGTATGTATGTGTGTGTGTGTGTGTATGTGTGTATGTATGTATGTATGTATGTATGTATGTATGTATGTATGTATGTATGTATGTATGTATGTATGTATGTATGTATGTATGTATGTATGTATGTATGTATGTATGTATGTATGTATGTATGTATGTATGTATGTATGTATGTATGTATGTATGTATGTATGTATGTATGTATGTATGTATGTATGTATGTATGTATGTATGTATGTATGTATGTATGTATGTATGTATGTATGTATGTATGTATGTATGTATGTATGTATGTATGTATGTATGTATGCATGCATGCATGCATGCATGCATGCATGCATGCATGCATGCATGCATGTATGCATGTATGCATGTATGCATGTATGTATGTATGTATGTATGTATGTATGTATGTATGTATGTATGTATGTATGTATGTATGTATGTATGTATGTATGTATGTATGTATGTATGTATGTATGTATGTATGTATGTATGTATGTATGTATGTATGTATGTATGTATGTATGTATGTATGTATGTATGTATGTATGTATGTATGTATGTATGTATGTATGTATGTATGTATGTATGTATGTATGTATGTATGTATGTATGTATGTATGTATGTATGTATGTATGTATGTATGTATGTATGTATGTATGTATGTATGTATGTATGTATGTATGTATGTATGTATGTATGTATGTATGTATGTATGTATGTATGTATGTATGTATGTATGTATGTATGTATGTATGTATGTATGTATGTATGTATGTATGTATGTATGTATGTATGTATGTATGTATGTATGTATGTATGTATGTGTATGTGCAATCTTGATGTAGATTAACCACACACGGCTCTGGATGCTGCCCCACACACTGCCTCACACAGTGCCTCACACACTGCCCCACACACTGCCCCTCACACTGCCTCACACACAGCCCCACACACTGCCCCACACACTGTCCCACACACTGCCCCACACACTGCCCCACACACTGTATCACACACTGCCCCATACACTGCCTCACACACTGCCCGACACACTGCCCCCACACACTGCCTCACACACTGCCCCACACACTGCCCCACTCACTGCACCTCTCACTGCCTCACAGTTATTGTATCGAACCTGATAACAGATGTCAGTTTTTGATTCAATCTGCATAAATCTGACGCCGCACATCCCGCATTGATCATTCAGCGATTGTCTCATTGTTCCAAGTGTCGACACTGCACACGTCTCTGTCGCATATCTCCTAGCTCCACCTAGGGGCGTGTTCTGAGGCTTTTATTCTAATGTTTCATGTCATGGCAATGCATATAAAGGTCCCAGAGATACACCAGAGGCGATAGTTCTGCGAGACAAACTGGTAAGTCACACAGGGTTAGGGTCACACAACTGTACCCCCACACATACATAAGTTACAAGTAACGTGTATGCCTTGGTGACGCCGTCTCTGAATCTAGTTACACTACAGCAAGTAGGGATGCTGCAAATATTATTTTACTCGAGCTACAATTTTTTTTCATCCTTTTCTCTTCTTTCTTCTCTACTGTTTTATCCTCGCCAAATTCCACTTAGAGTAACTCAGGGGGTTAGCACTCTAAAAGTCATTGCGCGTAGGAGCTTCATAAGTTTAAACTCTAGGAGTCAACACCCTGCTTGTGGTGACTACATAAGTTGAATCTATGGAAACAGCACTCCACAAGCGGTGACACAAGCACGTGAAACTCTAAAAGTCAATGCTCCGCTCATGGTGCTAGCGGTGGCACAAACATTTGAAACTCTAAAAGTCAATACTCTGCTCATGGTGCTAGGGGTGGCACAAACATTTGAAACTCTATAAGTCAATACTCCGCTCATGGTGCTAGGGGTGGCACAGACATTTGAAACTAAAAGTCAATACTCCGCTAATTGTGTCTGACAAAGTCAAAATGCAATAATCGACATGTGTTCGTGTGGCGAGAGTGCCTCCTGTAGGGCGGCTTGAAGCTGACAACTTCAAATAACTAATCCAACCGTGACCTATTAGGGACGCCATAAATAAACCACAACAAGCAGTGGAGTTGATGCCCTTGCCTGGTCGGGATGTACCAGTTTTCGTGCAGCTGAAAGCCGATGAAGTGAGAACTACTAGGCCCTCGCCGGGTACAAAGACTGAGGTAGGGCGGTCAGTACTTCTTATGTCGCTGTTATTTCCCGCAGCCGTCTAACCATTGTTTGGTAGCAAAGAGTGTTGTCTGCGTATGTCTGAACTTGCAGACTGCTTTCACACAGGTGCCATCTTCGCACTGCAGGCTGGCTGTAGTAAATCAACACCACTCTTTAGCCTGTCTAAAATGTTGTTTACCAGACAGCTGTTTATACGTCTCATTATGTTGTCTTTCGACTTGTATGGTTGTCTTTTTCTGGCGTTCTTGCCTCTACTGTTTCCTCTAATACTGTTGTTAAAAGAGCGTGTTTTCTGCTAAAATAGATAAAAAATGTTACTTGCCTTTTTTCTGTAATATTTCTTTCAGTAAACCTCTCTTTATCCCACAGTCTGTATAGAAACTCTGTATTTCATTGTTTTTGTTTCTAGAGCTGACTAATTGTTTTTAATTTTTTTGCAAATGACACCAGAAAGTTTTCAGATCAAACAAAGCAAGCCGAAACTATTAGATATGTTGAAACTTTAGCAAGTTTAGGAAAAACTTTTTTTTAGAAATGTATGTAACGACATTTGTATAAATGGATGTGGTACAATTCAATTATTAGTAGGCTTGCTTTCGTTAAGAGTGAACAATCCATAAGGCTGCTTATTCGCAGGTTGGAACAAGAGCACAACAAGAAACATCGTCCATGTCTGCAGACGACAAGGTGTCGTAACCCAATCAAATGGCGAGGGAATGCAGAAAAACTGCCATTCTCCATGTCCTGCTGCATATCAAACACATTGTAGAACGATATTTAGAGGACGCTTTAGTGCAGCAACCTAGAGAGAAGGAGACTGACCCGGCCATATCTAGATTTTCAGTGCTCTCCGAAAGCTCATTATCACACAGAAAAAGTGTCTATATAAACACTGCTTCAACAACGACACCACGAAGATCGTTATCCACAAAACTATGTTCTCCACTCTTCATCTCAGTCGCCGGAAGAACAGAAAATGCACATCTACACAGCATGGATTGGGTTTAACCTCAACATAGAATGGACGCAGCCTCGCTGAAGAAGAGTGACACTGTCAAACATAATCGCGCCCACTGAGAGAGACAGCATGACGACACAAACTGCGGCGATGAATAACCAAGGTCTAGTTGACTCCAAGGTTGCTAAGGACGCTCGTCCAATGACGACAGGTTCTTTGCATTCCTTGGGGTACTTTAGACGCGTACAGTTAGCAGGGAAGAGCTGAACAGTCAATGGCTGATACTTGACAGGGCCAGTTGGCGCGCCGACACCAAGTTAACATAAGAAGCTCAACCCCTACCCTCCCCCCTCCAGCCTAAAAAAATTAAGGAAAGTTTGGAGAAAGGGGAAGACACAGCCCCATCCCACCCCAATAATTTTGTTCAGACATTTTTTTTTAAAAGTATGTGTTCATACATTTCATATTTTTTCGAGTAAATAATAATTTTGTTTGCCATTTATATGATTCTTCTTCTAATGTTATTATTATTGGGATAATTGATAAGTAAATATAATGTTACTGTTATTGGAATAAATGACAAGTAAATATAATAATATACTTAAAACACTTACATCTATAAGCATTCATTTTTTGAGAATTGAAAGCGTATCAAATGTATCGGTAAATGTCATTACGTAGTTACAAGAGTATCTGATTCTTCTGACAACATTATTTGGAAGGCCTGAATTCAACCATCACACCCACCCCCGGTCCCTCTTTAGATCTGGCGCCTAAGTAAACAACGTCCTGCATGTTCCAAGTTAACACCTTTACCGGTGTCGATTTCTCCCTAGAAAACATATACACTAACCACTGTTTACTGTTATTGTAAGTTACTACACGGACTTGATTGGATAATTGAAGGCAGCTAGTATTCCATTGGTTTACCTGAAGTCGCGGGAATGGTTTTTGAAAAAGGCGCCTCCAACAAAGAGCTTATTGGACCTGAGCCTTGAGGTTCCAAAGCCTATTTTGGCCAGTATGCGTAAGCCTGACTACAGAGGATCTGGGGTTGATCCCCTGTCATGCTACCTTACTGCTATAGTCACTTTACTCCAACAATCACCTTACTCCTAAAATCACCTTACTTTTACATTCACCTGGCTCATACAGTCACCTTACTCCTGTAGTCACTATACTCCTCCAGTATTAGCACATAAGTCGAATGTTAGGGCGGCAGCCAAGACACACAACTGATGGCCCGACCAGATTCTGAGCGCTGTCGATGAAGGCAGCACTAGAACTTTTAACGCTGCTGGAAAAAGAGTGGATTCAAAAAAATTGTGATGTAGGTTTGTCTCAGTTTATGACAAGGACATAAAACAATAGATATCTGCTGACATATTATTATACATAAGTGTGAACTATTATACCTATTATTGACATTATTCACTTCATTCTGACAGCTGATTATCATCATGTTGCTGACAATAATTCTTGGTGCGGCCATGGTGGCAGTAGCTAGCGGGGAAGAAGTCAGTAAGTAGTCCAGTGTTGAAACACTTTTGTTACCTTACATGACAGGTGGTTCAGACGTGAGAATACAGACATTAAACACCATTGTTACCTTACATGACAGGTGGTACAGACGTGAGAATACAGACATTAAACACCTTTGTTACCTTACATGACAGGTGGTGTACAGACGTGAGATTACCGACTCTAAGCACCTTTGTTACCTTACACGACAGGTGGTGTACAGACGTAAGAATACAGATAATACGGTGTTCTTTGACTGACTACAGTATCCACTGTCAGTATCATCAAGTACATCTGTGAAACATCTTGAAATCAGAACTTGATTGCAGGAAATAAGCCTAAGAAATGGGATGTTTTCGGAACATCTGTTGTCTGTAACACAGATACAAATGAGATGTTTTCAGAAGATCTGTGGTCTGTCACACAGATACAAATGAGATGTTTTCGGAAGATCTGTTGTCTGTCACACAGATACAAATGAGATGTTTTCGGAAGATCTGTGGTCTGTCACACACATTCAAAAAAGATGTTTTCAGAAGATCTGTGGTCTGTCACACAGATTCAAAAAAGATGTTTTCAGAAGATCTGTGGTCTGTCACACAGATACAAATGAGATGTTTTCTGAAGATCTTTGGTCTGTCACAAGACAAATGAGATGTTTTCGGAACATCTGTTGTGTGTCACACAGACAAATGCGAGGTTTTTGGAAGATCTTTGGTCTGTCACACCAGACAAATTTTTTTTGTTTTCAGAAGATTTTTGGTTTGTCACACAGACACAAATGAGATGTTTTTAGAAGATCTTTGGTCTGCCACACAGAGACAAATGAGATGTTTTCAGAAGATCTTTGGTCTGTCGCACAGAGACAAATGAGATGTTTTCTGAAGATCTTTGGTCTGTCACACAGAAATAAATGAGATGTTTTCACAAGATCTTTGGTCTGTCACACAGAGACAAATAAGATGTTTTTTCAGAAAATCTTTGGTCACACAGAGATCACATCACAAGTGATGAATTTCGCCTTATCATCACTCACGATACTGCAAACCAAGGGAGAGGGGGGTGGGGCGGAAAGACTACAATGGAAGTGGCGAAACCTAGCAGTCTGCCAACAACAACACTACATGGATCTCTAGAGGAGGGGGGGGGGGGATGAGGAAGAACAAGAAAGATCTGGACACAGGATGTGGTTGAATGTACAGGCTTCAGATTTAGCGCCACCATGTCTGTAGATAGTGTCTCCCGGCCAGAGGGGGAGCGAACTGGTTTGACAGTTAACATCAACTATTGACCTATTGACACGTGGTATTATAGGATTGTGATAATGATGATTGTTTGGTCTCTGCAGGCGTACATTAGAGGTTCTAACGAGTTCTACTGAGCCATTTATTACTTCTTCGACTTTGTGTTCGTATTATTATAGGATTGTGATAATGATGATTGTTTGGTCTCTGCAGGCGTACATTACAGGTTCTAACAAGTTCTACTGAGCCATTTATTACTTCTTCGACTTTGTGTTCGTATTATTATAGGATTGTGATAATGATGATTGTTTGGTCTCTGCAGGCGTACATTACAGGTTCTAACAAGTTCTACTGAGCCATTTATTACTTCTTCGACTTTGTGTTCGTATTATTATAGGATTGTGATAATGATGATTGTTTGGTCTCTGCAGGCGTACATTACAGGTTCTAACAAGTTCTACTGAGCCATTTATTACTTCTTCGACTTTGTGTTCGGTTTTGTCTGCTCAGGTCAGACCATCAGATGGGTTTCCTCTATAAACTCGCATGTCAGCAGCAGGTCCTTCAAGGTCCCCCGTAGCTTGCTCTGCACTTTGCTGTTGAGGCCAGGTTTTTTTTTAAAAAGTTGTAGGTAGAGTGGGCAGGTCTGCAGAATGTGCTCAAGTGTTTGTGGTCCTGTATGACAGGCACACTGTGTGGACTGTACTGTCTTTATTTCATGAATTTGGTAGCTGAACCTGCAGTATTCTGTTCGTAGACGGAAAATTGTTGTATGTTGTTTTCTGTTGAGTCTGCTGATGAGGTCTTGTAAAGATTAAGTGTTGGTTTGTTTTCTCCAATAGGTCTTCGCTGTACGTCACGATCATTTCTGACGTTGACGCATCTTTAGAAAGGATGCCACTGTTTTTGTGTGTGTGCAGAACTATTGTGATATATAGTGCAAGCTTTGTATTTGGAGTCGGTTTTACGTGTGCTGTTGTCCATTTTATGCATGGGGTTGTTGATGCGTTAAAATCTGTCTGTTAGTGTAAGCACCTTTTGTTCCCTTTGATGGTTCAAGAGCTCAAAGCCATAAATTACCTCCAGCTCTTTAATTGGTGTGCTGTACATACTTTTATACTTCTGGTGATGTTTCTGAGACCTGTATTCTGTATCTTATCTAGTTTGTATAGATTTGATTTGGTTGCAGTGAACTACGCTTCCATGTCATACTCCAGTTTTGGTCGTACGCATCCTGTATATACTTGGTGTACTGTGTTGGCATCTGCACCCCAGCTTGTTTCAGTAAATTTTTTTATAAGTCTGAGCCACAAGGTAGCTTTTCTGTGGGTGTCTTTAATGTGTGGGCCCCAGGTTAGTGTTTTGTCAAATTTCACTCCCAAATATGTGGGGTTGTTCTCTTTTGGAAGGATATTGCCTTCTAGGTACAGATCCCCTTGTTCTATGTTAAAGTTTTGAGGAAAGAGAGAAGAGAGGAGAACGTTTTGGTCTGATTTATTGTGACTCCCAAAAGTTCTGCTCATTTCTTAGATGTGTTAACTGCATTCTTGTTTTAGTTGTTCTTACATTTTCAGCCTGGGTTTATATGGCCAAGTCATCTGCATGTAGGGTCTTGTGAATGTGAGTCGTGATCTTTTTGGGGAGGCCATTGATAAAGAGAAAAAACAGGGTAGGAGATATAACAGCTCCCTGGGGACACCTTCGTGTAACCTCACCAGCTTGTTCTTGTGTTCTTCCAGCCTTTCTCGGGCAGCGGCTGTAAAGAAAGTCTCTAATCCAGCCAAACATATGCTCTTTTAACCAACTTTGTGTTGGTTTTAGCAAGAGTTCTTTCTTTCAGACTTTGTGAAAGGTTTTGGTCAGATCACAATTGTAATTAGCAGTGTTTGTAATGGAAAGCATCTTCAGTTTCTTGTTCGAGATAAAAGTTTTGGTCATCAGTGTTTCTGTATTTCCTGAAGTCTGATTGTCTGTCAAGCATCCTGTTTTCTTCCATGAAATTAGGTAACCTGTTGTTCACGAATCCTTCTATGATCTTTCTAACGCAGCTTAGGAGGCTTATGGGGCTGTAACTGAATTTGTTTTCCATTGCTTTCCCCTCTTTGCTTTAGGAAACTATACCTGCCTCCTTCCATTCCTTTAGGAGCAGTCCTTGGGTTTAGGATTGACTGATCATTTCTAAACGTCGTTGCCTAGCAGCCGGTTCCAGGTGTTCTATTATTTAATGAGTTAGATGATCAGGTCCAGGTGCTTTTCTTGTTTTCCTAATGCGCATTCAAGTTATTGAGTGATATATTACAGGAACAGACATGTTTTATCACTGGGAACTCCCTATGGACTTTTATATGGCTCTCATGATGTTTCTTTATTGCGTTCTATTCTATAAAAGTGTTCGTGTACCCAATGTAGTTAAGTGTCTTAGGTCTCTTTCATGAAAGTATATCTTATTCTGTCCTTCTTGTTAGCTCAGTCTATGTGATTACCATACAATGCCAATACATCATCACCACAAGGCCAGAAGAGCGCTACCTTCTGAGATTGACAACTGTTGACACCACAGTTCGTCCACTTGTGCCGCATGTCTTAAATACATCCTGTTCTATTTCATCGGTTTCCTTATGCATTTGTTTTCGAATATAGTTGACTTACATTGTATCTCTGTCATCAAACTGTTGGCTTGTCTATCCACAGTTGGAAATGTGGCCTTTAGTGCTGTGTTCCACGAGAACACCAGCGCCCCAGGCGGACAGATCGTCAAGTATCCAGTGGTCTATACAAACCACGGCGACGGTTACAACAGCGAGACGGGAGTCTTTACAGCTTCTCATAAGGTTACTCTATCATCATTGTCGTCATCCACAGTTACTATCCCCATCATCATCATCATCACCATAAAGACAACCACCATTATCTCCACAGTCACCATCACCACCACCACAACCACCATTATCTCCACAGTCACCATCCCAATCACAACCATAATCACCACAATCACTATCCCTATCACCACAATCACCATCTCCACAATCACTATCCCCACCACCATCATCTCCACAATCACTATCCCCACCACCATCATCTCCACAATCACTATCACCATAATAACCATCTCCACAATCACTATCCCCAACACCACAATCACCATCGCCACAATCACTATCCCCAACACCACAATCACCATCTCCTCAATCACTATCCCCATCACCACAATCACCATTTCCACAAACACTATCCCCACCACAATCACCATCTCCAAAATCACTATCCCCAACACCACAATCACCATCTCCACAATCACTATCCCCAACACCACAATCACCATCTCCTCAATCACTATCACCATCACCACAATCCCCATCATCTCCACAATCACTATCCCCAACACCACAAAAACCATCATCTCCACAGTCACTATCCCCACCACCACAAAAACCATCATCTCCACAGTCACTATCCCCACCACCACAATCACCATCTCCACAATCACCACCACCACCATCATCTCCACAGTCACTACCCCCACCACCACTATCACCACCACCACAACCACTATATTCTTCACAGTCACTACCCCCTATCATCACCATCACAACGGCCGCCATCATCTTCCTTACCAACTGACATCACAGAACGCGCTACATCAGCGATTCCGGGGTCACATGACCACCGTTGGCCCGGCCTGTTTGTTCCCGGAAAAAAAATACGAGGCAAAAAAAAAGTAATTGTGTCACTGACCCTTCATGTCATTGGAGGCCATTAAAAGTGGTCACAAAGTGTTACTGACCATTCATATTGGAGAAGGCCACTACTATCGGAAACAAAGAGTTTGACTGACTATTCATGTCGTAGGATGTCACAAAGACTTGAAACAAAAAGTTTGACTGACTATTCATGTCGTAGGAGGCCCCTACGATCGGAAACAAACAGTTTGACTGACCATTCATGTTGTAGGAGGTCACACCGATTGGTCACAGCCTGACCATGCATGTCCTAGTAGGCCACCACGATTGGTCACAATGTGTCAATGACCAGTCAAGTCGCAGTAGGCCACTACGACTATTCATGTCGTAGGAGGCCCCTACGATCGGAAACAAACAGTTTGACTGACCATTCATGTTGTAGGAGGTCACACCGATTGGTCACAGCCTGACCATGCATGTCCTAGTAGGCCACCACGATTGGTCACAATGTGTCAATGACCAGTCAAGTCGCAGTAGGCCACTATGAGTGTGCGAAAACTGGATCACTGGCCAGTTATGTCCTACGATGCCACTATGAGTGTGCGAAAACTGGACCACTGGCCAGTTATGTCCTACGAGGCCACTATGAGTGTGCGAAAACTGTATCACTGGCTAGTTATGTCCTACGATGCCACTATGAGTGTGCGAAAACTGGATCACTGGTCAGTTATGTCCTACAAGGCCACTATGAGTGTGCGAAAACTGGATCACTTGCCAGTTATGTCCTACAAGGCCACTATGAGTGTGCGAAAACTGGATCACTGGCCAGTTATGTCCTACAAGGCCACTATTAGTGTGCGAAAACTGGACCACTGGCCAGTTATGTCCTACGAGGCCACTATGAGTGTGCGAAAACTGTATCACTGGCCAGTTATGTCCTACGATGCCACTATGAGTGTGCGAAAACTGGATCACTGGCCAGTTATGTCCTACAAGGCCACTATGAGTGTGCGAAAACTGGATCACTGGCCAGTTATGTCCTAAGAGGCCACTATGAGTGTGCGAAAACTGGATCACTGGCCAGTTATGTCCTACGAGGCCACTATGAGTGTGCGAAAACTGGATCACTGGCCAGTTATGTCCTACAAGGCCAATATGAGTGTGCGAAAGCTGGATCACTGGCCAGTTATGTCCTACAAGGCCACTATGAGTGTGCGAAAACTGGATCACTGGCCAGTTATGTCCTACGAGGCCACTATGAGTGTGCGAAAACTGGATCACTGGCCAGTTATGTCCTACAAGACCACTATGAGTGTGCGAAAACTGTATCACTGGTCAGTTATGTCCTACGAGGCCACTACGTTTGTATGCTAACAGTGTCACTGACGGTGCGTGTCGTAGGAGGCCATTAAGAATGGTTGATGACACGCTGGTTATCCTATTACGTAAAATGTAAATGCAAAACGAAACAAACGTTGAACACAGCTGAAAAAAAAAAGACTTGCTTTAGCTGATTAAGGATATGGGCTTTACTGGTCCAAGATGGACTCTAGGCCCAATCAGCAGGATGTCCGGATGATCAGAGTAGGAGTGAAAACATCTGACCTTGTTGACCACTGGGCACATGTAGATTTCCTTTGATCCCTCTCGGTCAGGTTTATTTTGTCGCTTGATGAGTTCATGTTGTCATTACTAACTTATTAGCTCACTTACTCACTCACAAACTCACTCCCTCACAAACTCACTCACTCACTCATTTACTTACTCATTACTCACCCACTACTCAATCACTCAATCATTCACTCACCCACCTACTCACTCACTTAATCACTCTCTTACCAAATCACTCCATCATTCACTTGATAATTCAGAGGCTTATATATTCACTTATCTTTTCATTCGTTGCCTCACGTGGGATCCGTTGGGATCTGGTGGAATCCGGTAAAATCGGGTGGTAAAGGGTAGGATCGGGTCCAGATGGAGCCGGATTTATAATAAAAAAAAGGCATTGGCTCCGGGTTGACTCAGCCTCAAATAGAAAGTAAAGACTGCCGTCGTGATGCTGACCATATCGCAAACAAGGTCCCTATTGGTCTATATAATATAGTTCTAGCCCTATACGCCCAATACACATGAAGAGGAGGTGAAGCGTCTTTTATTTCTACTTTCTCATTTACTGACTGACACTGAATTAACTTCCTTACTCACACACCGACTGTCTTAATGACGCATTGATTAACTTACTCACACATCGACTGTCTCAATGACGCATTGATTAACTTACTCACACATCGACTGTCTCAATGACGAATTGATTAACTTACTCACACACCGACTGTCTTAATGACGCATTGATTAACTTACTCACACACCGACTGTCTTAATGACGCATTGATTAACTTACTCACACACCGACTGTCTCAATGACGGATTGATTAACTTACTCACACACCGACTGTCTCAATGACGGATTGATTAACTTACTCACACACCGACTGTCTTAATGACGCATTGATTAACTTACTCACACACCGACTGTCTTAATGACGCATTGATTAACTTACTCACACACCGACTGTCTTAATGACGCATTGATTAACTTACTCACACACCGACTGTCTCAATGACGAATTGATTAACTTACTCACACACCGACTGTCTTAATGACGCATTGATTAACTTACTCACACACCGACTGTCTCAATGACGCATTGATTAACTTACTCACACACCGACTGTCTTAATGACGCATTGATTAACTTACTCACACATCGACTGTCTCAATGGCGAATTGATTGTCTTGCTAACACACCGACTGTCTCAACGATGGATTGATTGTCTTGCTAACACACCAACTCTCTTAATGACGGATTGATTGTCTTACTCACACATCGACTGTCTCAATGACGCATTGATTAACTTACTCACACACTGACTGTCCCATGGCGGACTGACTGACTGACTAATGAACTAACTCACACACTGACTGTCCCATGGCGGACTGACTGACTGACTAATGAACTAACTCACACACTGACTGTCCCATGGCGGACTGACTGACTGACTAATGAACTAACTCACAAACTGACTGTCCCATGGCGGACTGGCTGACTGACTGACTGACAAATGAACTAACTCACACATTGAATGTCCTATGGCGGACTGACTGACTGACTAATAAACTAACTCACACACTGACTGTCCCATGGCGGACTGACTGACTGACTAATGAACTAACTCACACACTGACTGTCCCATGGCGGACTGACTGACTGACTAATGAACTAACTCACACACTGACTGTCCAATGGTGGACTGACTGACTGACTAATGAACTAACTCACACACTGACTGTCCCATGGCGGACTGACTGACTGACTAATGAACTAACTCACACACTGACTGTCCCATGGCGGACTGACTGACTAATGAACTAACTCACACACTGACTGTCCCATATCGGACTGACTGACTGACTAATGAACTAACTCACACACTGACTGTCTCATGACGGACTGGCTGACTAATGAACTAACTCACACACTGACTGTCCCATGGCGGACTGACTGACTAATGAACTAACTCACACACTGACTGTCCCATGGCGGACTGACTGACTGACTAATGAACTAACTCACACACTGACTGTCACATGGCGGACTGACTGACTGACTAATGAACTAACTCACACACTGACTGTCCCATGGCGGACGGACTGACTGACTAATGAACTAACTCACACACTGACTGTCCCATGGCGGACTGACTGACTAATGGACTAACTCACACACTGACTGACTGACTAATGAACTAACTCACACACTAAGCCACTGACACATTCACATGTAATCATGTGACACACCTGGATCATCTGTCTCTTTGTGCTACTGACAGGGAGGCCTGTACGTGTTTCACGTCCATGTACAACCACAGCCGGGTGACGACATCAGCTTCACACTGTACCACAATGACAATCCCATCGTCACAGCGTCAGGCAAGCAGCAGGGAGACAACGTGGGCACCGGATGTAAGTGCTTGTCTCTATCTACCAACGGCCTCAATGTGCAACACAGTTTCATCTTAAATAGATGTCTGACAAATTGTTATTTCGTTACTTGCCCTGCAAGTTAAACTTTTCTAATCCTAATTCAATTTTTTCCACCCCACCTACATCTAACATAACTTTCCGGATCACCCACTGCCGCCCACATAGCCTATCTTTCCACATCACCCCCTGCCTTTTAAATAGCGTACCTTTAAGGGTCACTCCCTGCAATTAGTTTATTCTCGAAGAGGAGGCACTAATGTGTTGATTTCGTCCAGAAAAGGGCAGACGTTAGCAAGCGGTCGTTTTTCAGTGGTGAATATTCTTTAAACAGCAAAACCCTTTTCTCTTAAGTTCGCCCCTTGAAAGGGCACTTAACACGGTGTTTTGAGGTTTACAGCTTGGCTTTGATTAACAAAAACAAGACACCAATTAGTCAACTTTCATGTATTGCTTATAAAGGGCAGTTGGTGGATTCCAGCCTCACCCCACGCCCCAGAATAAAGCCTCGGAATTACCATAGGGAAACAGCAAGACCAGTATAGTTGTGTCATTGACAGTCTAGTGATATGCTGATGAAGGTTTTCTAGCCAAAACGTTTTTTTTTTCGGTTTTTTTAAATTAATTAGTTAAACGTGCCGGGTTTTTTTTTTATTTCAATAAGTGAGCAAAATCCATATCACACATGATTCACTAAATCATATCATTTACAGAACTTCGCTCCCTTCACTGCACGCCTGGGAGACTCCCCTTCTCTAGCGAATTCTCCAGCCCTGTGTGCTTTCATAACCTATGAATCTTCACTGTCTCGTCTCCACCCTCGTGTGTCGGCTTCTATCCACCCTCGTGGGTCGGCTTCTATCCACCCTAGTGGGTCGGCTTCTGCCTCAATTTTAGGAAACTGCACCCTCCGTTACCGTTCTCTCCAAACCACCATGGTGTTTATTTACAACGGATTAACATCACGACAGACGGGTGTAACCCATAAGTGCCCTGTTCTTCTTCCATCTCAAGCCTGAGCGAAAATCACAGCGCAGTGCACAAACTCTGCAGCACCGGCGATAATCCTGAAATACTTTGGGTAGATTTTACACTCTGAATGTTGCCAGGGCAGCGCCGTTACGCTACTCTTTCCATTCATAACTGCGAGGGAATTTTTTACGTGCTCACCGATGCACACGGGCGTCCGGTTTAACTACTCAAAGATCAGGGAAAATGACTAGAAGTCCACGTGAAAAATTCCCAGCCGACACGCAGCCCCTCAATAACGTATGACAAAGCTAAACTAGCATGTACCTTTAACTCTCGTCATTAGCTCTGCTTTGTTTTATAGCCCAGCCAGGTGAAGATCGAACTGAAGAGTACGAATAAGTTAATCCTAGTAAACAACTTGTCTATCAACGCTTCTACCAAAGACAAAGTCAACCAGATACCCATTTGCCAATGAATGACCCTCCCAACGACCCGTCAACCAGCCAACTAACCAGCCAAACAGTTATGTTCTTCCAAGTCCGTGAACGTGCTCTGATATTGTCATGACACTGTTATCTGCTCCTCTTCTTCTCACCGTTCACCCGTTAATCTACATCTCTGCAGCTTTTACATCATTTTCCGCTGGCTGTCTATTGTTCGCCTCCGCAGTTTAAAATTGGGTTCTATACTTCTGTGAGACTATGAAGATAGCCATGTTTAATTCTCTTTTTACTTTCAACATTGTGTCTCTATTCCACATCTGTCCATGTCAACATTGTGTCTCTATTCCATATCTGCCCCTGTCAACATTGTGTCTCTATACCAGAAAGGTCCCTGTCAACATTATGTCTTTATTCCACATCTATCCCTGTCAACATTGTGTCTCTATTCCACATATGTCCCTGTCAACAATGTGTCTCGATTCCACATCTATCCCTGTCAACATTGTGTCTCTTTTCCACATCTATCACTGTCAACATTGTGTCTATATTCCACATATGTCTCTGTCAACATTGTGTCTCTATTCAACATATGTCCCTGTCAACATTGTGTCTCTATTCCACATTTATCCCTGTCAACATTGTGTCTCTATTCCGCATCTATCCCTGTCAACATTGTGTCTATTTCACATTAGTCTCTGTCAACAATGTGTCTCTATTCCACATCTGCCCCTGTCAACATTGTGTCTCTATTCCACAAAGGTCCCTGTCAACATTGTGTCTCGATTTCACATCTATCCCTGTCAACACTGTGTCTCTATTCCACATCTATCCCTGTCAACATTGTGTCTCTATTCCACATATGTCTCTGTCAACATTGTGTCTCTATTCCACATATGTCCCTGTCAACATTGTGTCTCTATTCCACATCTGTCTCTGTCAACATTGTGTGTCCATTTCATATCTATCATTGTCAACATTGTGTCTCTATTCCACATCAGTCTCTGTCAACATTGTGTCTCTATTCCACATCTGTCTCTCTATTCCACATCTATCCCTGTCAACATTGTGTCTCTATTCCACATATGTCTCTGTCAACATTGTGTCTCTATTCCACATAAGTCCCTGTCAACATTGTGTCTCTATTCCGCATTTATCCCTGTCAACATTGTGTCTCTATTCCACATATGTCTCTGTCAACATTGTATCTCTATTCCACATATGTCTCTGTCAACTTTGTATCTCTATTCCACATCTATCTCTGTCCACACTGTGTGTCTATTCCAAATCTGTCCCTGTCAACATTGAGTCTCTATTCCACATTTATCTCTGTCAACATTGTGTCTCTTTTCCACATAAGTCCCTGTCAACATTGTGTCTCTACTCTACATCTATCCCTGTCAATATTGTGTCTCTATTCCACATCTATCCCTGTCAACATTGTGTCTCTATTTCACATTAGTCCCTGTCAACATTGTGTCTCTTTTCCACATATGTCAATGTCATCATTGTGTCTTTATTCCACATTTATCCCTGTCAACATTGTGTCTCTATTCCACATATGTCCCTGTCAACATTGTGTCTTTATTCCACATATGTCCCTGTCAACATTGTGTCTCTATTCTACATATGTCCCTGTCAACATTGTGTCTCTATTCCACATAAGTCCCTGTCAACATTGCGTATCTATTTCACATCTGTCCCAGTCAACATTGTGTCTCTATTCCGCATCTATCCCTGTCAACATTGTGTCTCTATTCTACATATGTCCCTGTCAACATTGTGTCTCTATTCCACATCTGTCCCTGTCAACATTGTGTCTCTATACCACATATGTCCCTGTCAACATTGTATCTCTATTTCACATATGTCATTGTCAACATTGTGTCTCTATTCCACATATGTAACTGTCAACATTGTGTCTCTATTCCACATATGTCCCGGTCAACATTTTGTCTCTATTCCACATAAGTCCCTGTCAACATTGTGTCTCTATTCCGCATTTATCTCTGTCAACATTGTGTCTCTATTCCACATCTGTCACTGTCAACATTGTGTCTCTATTCCACATTTATCCCTGTCAACATTGTGTCTCTATTCCATATATGTCCCTGCCAACATTGTGTCTTTTTTCCACATATGTCCCTGTCAACATTGTGTCTCTATTCTACATATGTCCCTGTCAACATTGTGTCTCTATTCCACATAAGTCCCTGTCAACATTGTGTCTCTATTCCACATCTGTCCCTGTCAACATTGTGTCTCTGTTCCGCATCTATCCCTGTCAACATTATGTCTCTATTCTACATATGTCCCTCTCAACATTGTGTCTCTATTCTACATTTATACCTGTCAACATTGTGTCTCTATTCCACATCTATCCCTGTCAACAATGTGTCTCTATTCCACATATGTCATTGTCAACATTGTGTCTCTATTCCACATATGTCACTGTCAACATTGTGTCTCTACTCCACATCTACCTCTGTCAACATTGTGTCTCTATTCAACATCTATCACTGTCAACATTGTGTCTCGTTTCCACATCTGTCACTGTCAACATTGTGTCTCTATTCCACATCTATCACTGTCAACATTGTGTCTCTTTTCCACTCATGTCTCTGTCAGCATTATGTCTCTATTCCACATAAGTCCCTTTCAATATTGTGTCTCTATTCCACATGTATCCCTGTCAACATTGTGTCTCTATTCCACATCTATCCCTGTCAACATTGTGTCTCTATTTCACATAAATCCCTGTCAACATTGTGTCTCTATTCCACATCTATCACTGTCAACAATGTGTCTCTATTCCACATCTATCACTGTCAACATTGTGTCTCTATTCCACATTTATCCCTGTCAACATTGTGTCTCTATTCCACATATGTCCCTGTCAACATTGTTTCTCTATTCGACATTTATCCCTGTCAACATTGTGTCTCTATTCCACATCTATCACTGTCAACATTGTGTCTCTATTCCACATCTATCACTGTCAACATTGTGTCTCTATTCTACATCTATCACTGTCAACATTGTGTCTCTATTCCACATCTATCACTGTCAACATTGTGTCTCTATTCCACCTCTATCACTATCAACATTGTGTCTCTATTCCATATTTATCCCTGTCAACATTGTTTCGCTATATCACATATGTCCCTGTCAACATTGTGTCTCTATTCCACATATGTCCCTGCCAACATTGTGTCGCTATATCACATATGTCCCTGTCAATATTGTGTCTATATTCTATATTGTGCAGCCAACTCGGTGACTCTGCGCCTGAAGAAAAACGACCGAGTTTACATCAAGGCAGATTACAATTCCAGCATCCGCGGCGACTCCAACAGCTGCTACAATTCCCTAACTGGATACCTGATCGGTCTTCTCACTGCCAGTGAAGTCTAGATCTCAGGCTGGTCTTATCCACCAAGCAAAGGTCATGCTGAGTGAAAATAAACAACATGATCCCACAGACTGAGCATCACGTGCTAGATAGATATCATTGTGAGAATTAAACAAATTAATTATCTAAGGGTACGTGTTCTAGATTTACATTTAAGATCTGTTTATCTTTATCAGAACACGGTGCGATGAGATTTTTGACATAAAATGCATTATCTCCCCCCCCCCCCCCCCCCCACACCCCCACCGGCCACCCTCCCCCTTACATTTTCATTTCTGTTTTATTGAACACAATGACGATCATTATTGAAGCTGTCAGGGCTAAGCTCCTGGTCTCACTCAAGAATGTAAATAATACGGACACAAATAACTCACGGCACAATTTATTGCTTGTGTATCTTGTTGTATCTTGTCATGTTCGTTACTACAGAATTACATCAACATCAAATAAGGCCCACAACTGAATTAATGCAACTCAGATTCTGAATAGTTTCTTTTTACACATCGTGTTGTGTTCTGGTAAACAGGAAGTTCACTGTAGTCATTTGACTTGCCATGGTAACTTCAAATTTTCTATAAATTCCGATTGCTTGCAAAGGAGGGGGGGGGGGGGGGGAGGGTGGGGGTTTTTGATCTTAATTGTTAAAGCTTTGGCCATTCGCAGTAGTCGCCTGTCGTGCTTAATCACACGGAAAGCACTGTCTGCGTCAATTATGAGTCTATGGTTAAGCACCAGCAGGGAAATCAAAATTAAAATTTTGAGAGCATGCATCTTTCCTGCAGTATGAGTCATGGATTATCGCTGTCTTAAAAAAGAAAATAATGGCTTTTGAGCTGGATGCTATAGAAAGATCCTCAGAAAACCATAGACAAAGAAAGGAAATAATACTGACATTTTAAAAGATCTAAACATCAAGGAAGTTTAGCTAATAAACAGCATCTTCTCTCTGTAGCTGAAATATTTTCGTCATATCAAGCGCCATGGCATACTGGCAAAAATAGTTGCAGAACGCATGCTACCAGGAAAGAGGGGCAGGGGCCGACCAACCCTAACATGGGCACATGATGTAGGTGAATCCTTGAATATGAAATACACAAAGCTAGCGAGAGACTGAGTTTCTTTCAGGCAGACTGTGATGTTCGACGTTCTGTGATGGCCATGCTACACGATGATGATGATGTATACACATGGACGTCTTCAGATGAAAAATATATCACAGAGGCCAAGCATAGAATAGTTCTACAGCTGAATATATAAACATATAACAACAACAACAACAAAAACCTTTTATAATATAAACGCCTGTCTTGAAAAGTGATAAAAAAAAAAAAAAAGTAATATCGCATGCTATATAGAACAAGTTTTAAAATATGGCTTTGAGTCATGGACAATCAACATACAAGACGAACAATTTCTGGAGGCCTGCGAATGTGGTTTTATAGAAGAATGACGGAAATAAAAGAGCTGATAAACTAAGGAAAGTATAAAAAGATAACAATCTGACTTACGAGTCTCTTATCAACAGAAGCAGATAAAAAGCTAATCAATCAAAAAGTAACTTATCTGGAACAAGACGTTTACCATATTATAAAATGACAAAAGCAAGTTGTTATTCTACGCTTTAGAACAGGACAGTCGACTTCGCAGCCACATGTACACAACATTTAAAATCGGCGAATCAGCCATGTGCACCTGTAGACTAGCACCTGAGACAACAGATCAGGTCGTCCAAGACTGTCCCAAATACAACGTATCCGGGCAAACCTTTTGGTCAAGAGAAACATCGGTGCAAGTCAAACTTTACAGGTCGCTGAGTGAATTACAAGACAGTGAAGTTCAAACTAGAGACACCATTGCAGATATAGATAATCTATTTCAGGCGATCGAATGAAGAAGAATGCTTAAAACACCTTGGACAGCGCACAGACCCGAAGAAAACTTCGAAAGGAGACAGATATTATGCCTGGCCATGGTCAGGAAAGTTGAACATGTGAAAATTTGAAAAAATTGTGGACAGAGAGTTACAGGAAGACACCGCGAATGACCTTGGCTTCCAGGTCAAACTAATCTTAAAACATGAACCAGATAAAATCCATGAAATAAATGAGGCAAGCGTGATGCTAACCGCATCGCCCATCAAGTTGCATTTCTTGCTGGTTCCAGTTAATTAAACACACAAAGAAAGGTCTTCAGCTTTAGCATTTCGTGGGCAACGGTTTCAAAAGGCAAAATTTCCTACAGTGAAACAGGTCAATAATCACTCCAAAGAAATTGTTTGAACGAAATTCAAAGAAATAATGGCAAGAGAAAGTGACAATGAGTGCTGCTCCCGACAAGAGACAAGTAGTTAAGAATACCCGCAGGAATGCAGACTTACACAGGGTAAAGTAGTTCCTTTGTATCGCACTCTCTTTGTCTTGTCAAAACCACAACCAAAGAAGTCATATCTTTCCTTGATATTCACTGACTCACCTTCCTTGGTGGTAAAAACACAACTGGAGAATGAGTTAGGAGTTTTAAAACAAATACCGTTTGAAAATATATAACGTAGAAAAGAATTTGTGTGCAAAGAAAGTTCATTCTTGGAGATTTCGGACAGTGATACAACTGGTCTTATCGCTGGACACTGATCTTTTTTTGTGGAGCTCAACTGCAGATGATGGTCCATCTTCAGCACTTGTCTTCAGCTCAGACAGTCTACTCGCAGGTGACACAACCAGGTGGTTCTGCCGTGCGAAAGGCTACCCAACTGTAGCTAACGTATGGTTGTGGGTGTGATCATTAAGTGTGGTTGTATGGGGTGACATGTGGCGTGACCATGATATGTATATGAATAGGGTGACCATGATGTGTAGTTGTATGTTGTGAACACTTTTTGTATTAAAGTACTGAGTGTATACTTTGAGTATGTACAGCGAGTGTGTGTACAACGACATCTCATAGGTAATTAAGGTTTTCCATTCACTTGGTAAAGAGCAGAGTTGGTGAACTTGCCTCAGAGCCGGTGTACATGTCTTGGAGCTGGTGTACATGTCTCAAAGCTGGTGTACATGTCTTAGAGCTGGTGTACATGCCTCAGAGCTGGTGTACATGTCTCAGAGCTGCTGTACATGTCTCAGAGCTGGTGTACATGTCTCAGAGCTGGTGTACATGTCTTAGAGCTGGTGTAGATGTCTTAGAGCTAGTGTACATGTCTCAGAGCTGGTGTAGATGTCTTAGAGCTAGTGTTTTTGTCTCAGAGCTGGTGCAAATGTCTCAGTCTTGGTTAACATGTCTTAAAGCTGCTGTACATGCCTCAGAGCTGGTGTACATGTCTCAGATCTGCTGTACATGTTTCAGGGCTGGTGTACATGTCTCAGAGCTGGTGTACATGTCTCATAGCTGGTTTACATGTCTCAGAGCTGGCGTACATGCCTCAAATCTGGTGTAAACGACTCAGAGCTGGTGTACATGTTTTAGCTGGTGTGCATGTCTCAGAGCTGGTGTGCATGTCTTAGAGCTGGCGTACATGTCTCAGAGCTGGTGTACATGTTTTAGAGCTGGTGTACACGTTTCATAGCTTGTGTACATGTCCCAGAGCTGGTGTACATTTTTAGAGCTGGTGTACATGACTCAGAGCTGGTGTACATGTCTTAGAGCTGGTTTACATGTCTCAGAGCTGGTGTACATGTCTCAGAGCTGGTGTACATGACTCAGAGCTGGTGTACATGTCTTAGAGCTGGTTTACATGTCTCAGAGCTGGTGTATATGTTTCAGAGCTAGTTTAGATGTCTCAGAGCTGGTGTACATGTCTTAGAGCTGGTGTACATATATCAGAGCTGTTGTACATGTTTCAAAGAGGACGTTAAGGTGTCGACAGTGTATGGGGTGGGGAGACAGTGTATGGGGTGAATGAGACAGTATGAAATATCTGAGCTATAATAACAATTTAGTCGATTAGACATCCTGAGGAAACTATCGAGAACTTTCCTTATCTACAGTCATGGAACTAGTTGATGATGATGTCAGCGATAATACCTGTTGTTTCTCACAATAATACAACTTATTATAAATAAATGTGCACGTGCTCTCATATGTTAACGCCCCGGGCAGTAAGTGGCGCCACCTAGTTTATCAGGTGACAACTTAATCAAAGTCATGAATCTAATCTGGGCTGTATTAACACCGGTGTTCACATCTGTAATGAGCTCAGTTATAGTTGTTTTTGTGTATGGTTAAGTCCAGGCTCAGGTTAAATTAGTGAAACAAATCCCCCCTTACCACATACACACTTACACATATACACACAAACACACATACATCGACACACAAAAACACTGTACCCAATGGTCCACTAACACAAATGTTAACAAGTAGTGGCCTGGTCTGTCTGTAGACCGCGACCTATTGTCTAGCTCAATCAACATCATCTAGCTCACGACGGAACACTTGCTAAGTTTAGATAAAGCCGACGTCATAATACTCAAGACTTCCCCATAAGCACTGTCCATATCTTCAGCAGCCAGCACAGAGTTCTGATTCTGAAGGTACCAGTAACATACGTGTGTGCCCATCCTGTCTTTCCCCTGAGACTGCGATGATCTCATTTGTACTTTTGAACCGTTTCTCGCCTGCCATATTGCCTCGATGACATCTTTAAGACAACAATTTTTGACCACCAAGTAGTGTCTGTTCTTGTGTCTTGATAACATCTAATCAGACAGGCTTCAATTGACCACCAAGTGGTGTCTGTTCTTGTGCCTTGGATCATTTATGCAATGCTCTACAGCTAGCTAAGGCCTGCTACTGTGCGCGCAGTATGCATTATGAGCCAGTGATGATCACATCACTTATGTGCGGTTAGATCTCAAGCCAGTAACGAACACGTCATATGTGTGCGATTAGATCTCAAGCCAGTAACGAACACGTCATATGTGTGCGATTAGATCTCAAGCCAGTAACGAACACGTCATATGTGTGCGATTAGATCTCAAGCCAGTAACGAACACGTCATATGTGTGCGATTAGATCTCAAGCCAGTAACGAACACGTCATATGTGTGCGATTAGATCTCAAGCCAGTAACGAACACGTCATATGTGTGCGATTAGATCTCAAGCCAGTAACGAACACGTCACATATGTGCGATTAGATCTCAAGCCAGTAACGAACACGTCATATGTGTGCGATTAGATCTCAAGCCAGTAACGAACACATCACTTATGTGCGATTAGATCTCAAGCCAGTAACGAACACGTCACTTATGTGCGATTAGATCTCAAGCCAGTAACGAACACATCACATATGTGCGATTAGGTCTCAAGCCAGTAACGAACACGTCATATGTGTGCGATTAGATCTCAGGTTAACGATCATCACTTATGTGAGATGAGATCTCAAGCCAGTAACGAACACGTCATATGTGTGCGATTAGATCTCAAGCCAGTAACGAACACATCACATATGTGCGATTAGATCTCAAGCCAGTAACGAACACGTCATATGTGTGCGATTAGATCTCAAGCCAGTAACGAACACATCACTTATGTGCGGCTAGATCTCAAGCCATTAACGAACACGTTATATGTGTGAGGTTAGATCTCAAGCCAGTAACGAACACGTCATATGTGTGAGGTTAGATCTCAAGCCAGTAACGAACACGTCATATGTGCGGTTAGATCTCAAGCCAGTAACGAACACGTCATATGTGTGAGGTTAGATCTCAAGCCGGTAACGAACACGTCATATGTGTGAGGTTAGATCTCAAGCCAGTAACGAACACGTCATATGTGTGAGGTTAGATCTCAAGCCAGTAACGATCACGTCACATATGTGAGGTTAGATCCCAAGCCAGTGACGAACACGTCACATATGTGAGGTTAGATCTCAAGCCAGTAACGATCACGTCACATATGTGAGGTTAGATCCCAAGCCAGTGACGAACACGTCACATATGTGAGGTTAGATCTCAAGCCAGTAACGATCACGTCACATATGTGAGGTTAGATCCCAAGCCAGTGACGAACACGTCACATATGTGAGGTTAGATCCCAAGCCAGTGACGAACACGTCACATATGTGAGGTTAGATCCCAAGCCAGTGACGATCACGTCATATGTGTGAGGTTAGATCTCAAGCCAGTGACGATCACGTCATATGTGTGAGGTTAGATCTCAAGCCAGTAACGATCACGTCATCTATGTGAGGTTAGATCTCAAGCCAGTGACGATCACGTCACATATGTGAGGTTAGATCTCAAGCCAGTAACGATCATGTCATATGTGTGAGGTTAGATCTCAAGCCAGTGACTATCATTTCATATATGTGAAGTTAGATCTCAAGCCAGTGACTATCATTTCATATATGTGAGGTTAGATCTCAAGCCAGTGACGATCACGTCACATATGTGAGGTTAGATCTCAAGCCAGTAACGATCATGTCATATGTGTGAGGTTAGATCTAAAGCAAGTGACTATCATTTCATATATGTGAAGTTAGATCTCAAGCCAGTGACGATCATTTCACATATGTGCGGTTAGATCTCAAGCCAGCGACGATCATGTCATAAATGTGAGGTTATATCTCAAGCAAGTGACTATCATTTCATATATGTGAAGTTAGATCTCAAGCCAGTGACGATCATGTCATAAATGTGAGGTTAGATCTCAAGCCAGTGACGATCACGTCATTTATGTGAGGTTAAAAAAGTCTGATTGTGTAGTTTCCATTTGGTCGGCCTCTGCGCTCTAGGCTCAGTGCGGTTAGAACCCTAGACGTGTCTAGTTGTTTCCCAGACACTTCTCCTCGACCACAAATATGGAGAAGAAACACAAGTCTGAGATACATCAACTCTTACTACAAATGTTTTGTCCAAATTTGGTTAACTATCACTCAGGATACACGCGAATACACGCGAAATTAATCAGCCAGCAAACCATCGCCTGCAATGTTACACATATTTGGGAAGCAGTGTTGTGTGGAGAGGGCATATCAGGGAGGGAATGAGAGTGAAGAAATGATTACAGAAAGGATAAGAGCTGAGCGTCTGAGAAGAAACGGATTAAAAACAAATGTTGACAACAATTTGTCCTGAAATCCTATGCAATCATTGTGGAAGACTTTTCTTGACACGGGCGGATCTTGCTAGTCATACTCGCCATCGCCATGGAATGTGATTCCCATGCCTCCTCATAGGGCAATATAACACTTTTGTCTGAACAGACGGAAATGTGCCAGTAATTGGTAGCAGTGTAGTCGTCTTGAAAAAACAAACACTAGTTGAGATCAATCAGAAACCAAAAACACAGCGTGTCATTGTTTGCAAGTTTCCCAGAACGTCGAGCATACACCACAGCAATGTTCTGTATCTTAATCTGTCGAGCATACACCACAGCAATGTTCTATATCCCAAACTGTCGAGAATACATACACCACAGCAATGTTCTATATCCCAAACTGTCGAGAATACATACACCACAGCAATCTTCTATATCCCAAACTGTCGAGCATACATACACCACAGCAATCTTCTATATCCCAAACTGTCGAGCATACATACACCACAGCAATGTTCTATATCCCAAACTGTCGAGCATACATACACCACAGCAATCTTCTATATCCCAAACTGTCAAGCATACATACACCACAGCAATGTTCTATATCCCAAACTGTCGAGCATACATACACCACAGCAATGTTCTGTATCCCAAACTATCGAGCATACATACACCACAGCAATGTTCTGTATCTTAATCTGTCGAGCATACACCACAGCAATATTCTATATCCCAAAATGCCGAGAATACATACACCACAGCAATGTTCTATATCCCAAAATGTCGAGAATACATACACCACAGCAATGTTCTATTTCCCAAAATGTCGAGAATACATACACCACAGCAATATTCTATATCCCAAAATGTCGAGAATACATACACCACAGCAATGTTCTATATCTCAAAATGTCGAGCATACATACACCACAACAATGTTCTGTATCTTAATCTGTCGAGCATACACAACAGCAATGTTCTATATCCCAAACTGTCGAGAATACATACACCACAGCAATGTTCTATATCTGAAACTATCGAGCATGCACCACAGCATTGTTCTATATCCCAAACTGTCGAGAATACATACATCACAGCAATGTTCTATATCCCAAACTATCGAGCATACACCACAGCAATGTTCTATATCTGAAACTATCAAGCATACACCACAGCAA
The DNA here is from genome assembly GCA_905116865.2 of Candidula unifasciata. NCBI lineage: Eukaryota > Metazoa > Mollusca > Gastropoda > Stylommatophora > Geomitridae > Candidula > Candidula unifasciata. Next base: position 393,809 of record CAJHNH020000805.1, on the reverse strand, counting down.
TGTTCTATATCCCAAACTGTCGAGCATATATACACCATAGCAATGTTCTATATCCCAAACTGTCAAGCATACACCACAGCAATGTTCTATATCCCAAACTGTCAAGCATACACCACAGCAATGTTCTATATCCCAAACTATCGAGCATACACCACAGCAATGTTCTATATCCCAAACTATCGAGCATACACCACATCAATGTTCCATATTCCACACTGTCGAGCATACATACACCACAGCAATGTTCTATATCCCACACTGTCGAGCATACATACACCACAGCAACGTTCTATATCCCAAACTGTCGAGCATACATACACCACAGCAATGTTCTATATCCCAAACTATCGAGCATACATACACCACAGCAATGTTCTATATCCCACACTGTCGAGCATACATACACCACAGCAATGTTCTATATCCCAAACTGTCGAGCATACACCACAGCAATGTTCTTTATCCCACACTGTCGAGCATACATACACCACAGCAATGTTCTATATCTGAAACTATCGAGCATACACCACAGCAATGTTCAATATCCCAAACTGTCGAGCATACATACACCACAGCAATGTTCTGTATCCCAAACTGTCGAGCATACATACACCACAGCAATGTTCTATATCCCAAACTGTCGAGCATACATTCACCACAGCAATGTTCTATATCCCAAACTGTCGAGCATACATACACCACAGCAATGTTCTATATCTCAAAATGTCGAGCATACATACACCACAGCAATGTTCTATATCCCAAACTGTCGAGCATACACAACAGCAATGTTCTATATCCCAAACTATCGAGCATACACCACAGCAACGTTCTATATCCCAAACTATCGAGCATACACCACAGCAATGTTCAATATCCCAAACTATCGAGCATACATACACCACAGCAATGTTCTATATCCCACACTGTCGAGCATACATACACCACAGCAATGTTCTATATCCCAAACTGTCGAGTATACATACACCACAGCAATGTTCTATATCCCAAACTGTCGAGCATACACCACAGCAATGTTCTATATCTGAAACTATCGAGCATACACTACAGCAATGTTCTATATCTGAAAATTTCGAGCATACACCACAGCAATGTTCTATATCCCAAACTGTCGAGCATACATACGCCACAGCAATGTTCTATATCCCAAACTGTCGAGCATACATACACCACAGCAATGTTCTATATCCCAAACTGTCGAGCATACACCACAATAAAGTGGAGATGCATGAGCGCCTACACCAGATGTAAGGGCACATGATGATGATGAGATAGATAGATGAATAGATAGATAGAAAGATGAATAAATAGATAGATAGATAGACAGACAGACAGACAGACAGACAGACAGACAAATAGATGGATAGATAGATAGATAGATAGATAGATAGATAGATAGATAGATAGATAGATAGATAGATAGATAGATAGATAGATAGATAGATAGATAGATAGATAGATAGATAGATAGATAGATAGATAGATAGATAGATAGATAGATAGATAGATAGATAGATAGATAGATAGATAGATAGATAGATAGATAGATAGATAGATAGATAGATAGATAGATAGATAGATAGATAGATAGATAGATAGATAGATAGATAGATAGATAGATAGATTAGATAGATAGATAGATAGATAGATAGATAGATAGATAGATAGATAGATAGATAGATAGATAGATAGATAGATAGATAGATAGATAGATAGATAGATAGATAGATAGATAGATAGATAGATAGATAGATAGATAGATAGATAGATAGATAGATAGATAGATAGATAGATAGATAGATAGATAGATAGATAGATAGATAGATAGATAGATAGATAGATAGATAGATAGATAGATAGATAGATAGATAGATAGATAGATAGATAGATAGATAGATAGATAGATAGATAGATAGATAGATAGATAGATAGATAGATAGATAGATAGATAGATAGATAGATAGATAGATAGATAGATAGATAGATAGATAGATAGATAGATAGATAGATAGATAGATAGATAGATAGATAGATAGATAGATAGATAGATAGATAGATAGATAGATAGATAGATAGATAGATAGATAGATAGATAGATAGATAGATAGATAGATAGATAGATAGATAGATAGATAGATAGATAGATAGATAGATAGATAGATAGATAGATAGATAGATAGATAGATAGATAGATAGATAGATAGATAGATAGATAGATAGATAGATAGATAGATAGATAGATAGATAGATAGATAGATAGATAGATAGATAGATAGATAGATAGATAGATAGATAGATATGATAGATATAACACCTTAATGAAACACCTGCTCATAAACTTGGCCGCATAAATGCCGATTGATGACCGAAACACCTGCCAGTAAATACAGATATTGTCTCCCAAGGAACTATAAAAGATCCAGGATCTTGTGTAGGAAACAATCTCGCACCCTGACGCCGGTAAGTCACTCTCTAAGAAACTTTCTTCTATCAGCGACCCCCTTAGGAAATTGTCTAGTTCCCACGACTTCAGCTGTCACTGACGCTACACATGTATGTGTAAAAACTGCATTGCTAACTCATAATGAACAAATCATATTGTCTTGTCTAAATGCTAGTCAACTATATAATCCGGCTGGGTTTTTTCAACTTTTGGTAGTTCTCTGGGTATCTCAGATTTTAATTATAATGTTTCCAGGTTAATCTTTGAGTTTTGCTCTATTTAGTATCTGAAAGTTTCCACAAGAAGGCTGTTAAGCAAGCGCATACATCAAATTGTACGGGCACTACTAAATTGTCCATTATTCCTCCTAAAGATCCCGTGCGCTTTTGTGTTCTCATTTCCTAACTAGTATCTTCGCTGTACTAAATTACATCATGACATCATAAGAGATATGGACAGGCAGTGTAGGTTTAGATTCATGCCATAGACATTATTGGTCTAGATCCATGTTATGTACATCAAAGGTCTAGATCCATGTCATGTACATCAAAGGTCTAGATCCATGTCATGTACATCAAAGGTCTAGATCCATGTCATGTACATCAAAGGTCTAGATCCATGTCATGTACATCAAAGGTCTAGATTAGTGTTTTCTGAACTATCAGGGACAGGTGGCAATCATCTTGCATGAACAATAAGCAGTTGTAAAAACAGACATGATGATGTACCAATCTTTTAGAAAAATAATTTACTGCCCATTTATATCCTGTGGAGGACTATGACAAACTGTCTATTCTTATCCAGTAATGGACAATGACTAACTGTCCATTCTTATCCAGTAGAGAACAACGACAAACTGTCCATTTTTATCAAGTAATGAACAACGCCTAACTGTCCATTCTTATCCAGTAGAGAACAACGACAAACTGTCCATTCTTATCAAGTAATGAACAACGCCTAACTGTCCATTCTTATCCAGTAGAGAACAACGACAAACTGCCTATTCTTATCCAGTAAATAACAACGACTAACTGTCTATTCTTATCCAGTAGAGAACAACGACTAACTGTCCATTCTTATCCAGTAGAGAACAACGACAAACTGTCTATTCTTATCCAGTAAATAACAACGACTAACTGTCTATTCTTATCCAGTAGAGAACAACGACTAACTGTCTATTCTTATCCAGTAGAGAACAACAACTAACTGTCTATTCTTATCCAGTAGAGAACAACGACTAACTGTCCATTCTTATCAAGTAATGAGCAACGACTAACTGTCTATTCTTATCCAGTAGAGAACAACAACTGTCTATTCTTATCCAGTAGAGAACAACGACTAACTGTCTATTCTTATCCAGTAGAGAACAACGACTAACTGCATTCTTATCTATTAGAGAACAACGACTAACTGTCCATTCTTATCCATTAGATAACAACGACTAACTGTCCATTCTTATTCATTAGAGAACAACGACTAACTGTCCATTCTTGTCCATTAGATAACAACGACTAACTGTCCATTCTTATTCATTAGAGAACAACGACTAACTGTCCATTCTTATTCATTAGAGAACAACGACTAACTGTCCATTCTTATCCATTAGACAACAACGACTAACTGTTCATTCTTATCCATTAGACAACAACGACTAACTGTCTATTCTTTTCCATTAGAGAACACCAACTAACTGTCCATTCTTATCCATTGGATAACAACGACTAACTGTCTATTCTCATCCATTAGAGAACAACGACTAACTGTCCATTCTTATCCATTAGAGAACAACGACAAACTGTCCATTCTTATCCATTAGACAACAACGACTAACTGTCCATTCTTATCCACTAGACAACAACGACTAACTGTCTTTTTTTATCCATTAGAGAACAACGACTAACTGTCCATTCTTATCCATTAGACAACAACGACTAACTGTCCATTCTTATCCATTAGAGAACATCGACTAACTGTCCATTCTTATTCATTAGACAACAACGACTAACTGTCCATTTTTATCCATTAGAGAACATCGACTAACTGTCCATTCTTATCCATTAGACAACAACGACTCACTGTCCATTCGTATCCAGTAGAGAACAACGACAAGCTGTCGATTCTTTTCTAATAGAGAACAATGACTAACTGTCCATTTTTATCTAATATAGATCAATGACTAACTGTCCATTTTTGTCTAATAGAGAACACTGACTAACTGTCCATTTTTATCTAATAAAGAACAATGACTAACTGTCCATTTTTATCTAATAGAGAACAATGACTAACTGTCCATTTTTATCAAATATAGATCAATGACTAACTGTCCATTTTTATCTAATAGAGAACAATGACTAACTGTCCATTTTTATCTAATAGAGAACAATGACTAACTGTCCATTTTTATCTAATATAGATCGATGACTAACTTTCCATTTTTATCTAATAGAGATCAATGGTTTAATGTCCATTTTTATCAAACAGAGATTAATGACTAACAGTCCATTTTTATCTAATAGAGATCAATGACTCACTGTCCATTTTTTTCTAGTAGAGATCATTGACTATAACTGTCCATTTTTTTCTAATAGAGATCAATGACTAACTGTCCATTTTTATCTTATAGAGAACAATGACTAGCTGTCTATTCTTGTGTAGTAGAGAACAAACTGAGCCACAGCAAAGATGTTGTCAAAGTATGTGCTCAGAAATCATTTGTTACAAAAAAACAGTAAAGATTTTTTAGACCAATCGGCACTAGGTGGGTAATGTGGTCAGTATTACGCCAGAGGTCTTTACCTCCCCAGGACATACATACTGGTACCCTGCGACGTCCCATACCATAACAAACCACACAGCCAGCAGTGGGTTTCGATCGCAGTAGGTTGGAAAAACGAGTCGGACTCACAACGCCAATGACACTGACGCCGCTATCAGAAATAATTATGCCTCACATATTTAGACAACTGCTTTCACAGACGGTTTCAAAAAACAAAAACAAAAAGTGAGCGAATCCTTATTGCAACACACTATAATTTTTTTTGTAGCAGGTCATCTGCAGAACGTCGCTCTCAACGCTGTCTGAAAAGAAACAAACTCGTTTTCGTGCCAGTTCTCCTGCCTCGTGTACTTTCATATATATGGAGTAAATCATATCCTTTGCCCATCTCCGTGTTGGTCGGTCCCTACCCCTTCTTCGTGGTACAATGCCTTCTGGTTTAATTTGTTCCCCAATTCCCCATAGCGCTTGTTATGATCGAAATATTTCAGCTCCTTTGCAATAGGTACACACACCTACGATCGGCATGGAAATCTTGCATCAAGTTCAGAGCAAAGGCAGCATCTCCTTTACAATTTGAAAATCACACACATTAGAAGGCTGTCCACAAAACCAGAACTAGTCCAGCAGTGAATTCCAAACTGCTTAGGATCCCTAGCAATAGAACTGTAGAGAGTTTTGAGGTCACATGAAACCTCATGAAGCCCTATCTTTCGCAGAGCTTTAACGCCGGGTACTCTTAAAGGAATCTAACAAGATGCACAGGAGAGAAGACTTCAACAAATACACAGAGCATGTATCGGGCTTGTAGACACGACATTCTCACAAGACATAAAGACAGGGCTTGCAAACACTATATCTACACAAGATATGAAGACAGGGCTTGCAGACACTTTATCTACACAAGACATAAAGACAAGGCTTGCGGACACAACATCTAACTAAGACATAAAGACAGGGCTTGCAGACACGACATCTACACAAGACATACAGACAAGGCTTGCAGAAACGACATCCACACAAAGCATGAAGACAGGGCATGCAGAAAAGACATCCACACAAGACATAAAAGCAGGGCTTGCAGAAACGATATTCTTACAAAACATGAAGACAAGACTTGCAGACACGACATCCGCACTAGACACGAAGACCGGGCTTGCAGACACGACATCCCCACAGGACTTAAAGACAGGGCTTGCAGAAACGACATTCTCACAAGACATGAAGACAAGGCTTGTAGACACGACATCCACACAAGACATGAAGACAAGGCTTGTAGACACGACATCCACACAAGACATTAGAACAAGGCTTGCAGACACGACATCCACACAAGACATGAAGATAAGGCTTCCAGAAACGACTTCTACACAAGACATGAAGACAAGGCTTGCAGACACGACATCTACACAAGACATGAAGACAAGGCATGCAGAAACGACATCCGCACAAGACATGAAGACAAGGCTTGTAGACACGACATCCACACAAGACATGAAGACAAGGCTTGCAGACACGACATCGACACAAGACATAAGGACAAGGCTTGTAGACACGACATCCACACAAGAAATGAAGACAAGGCTTGTAGACACGACATCCACACAAGAAATGAAGATAAGGCTTGCAGAAACGACTTCTACACAAGACATGAAGACAAGGCTTGTAGACACGACATCCACACAAGACATGAAGACAAGGCTTGCAGACACGACATCCACACAAGACAAGACGAAAAGTCTTGTAGACACGACATCCACACAAGACATGAAGACAAGGATTGCTGACACGACATCCGCACAAGACATGAAGACAAGGCTTGCAGACACGACAACCGCACAAGACATGAAAACAAGGCTTGTAGACACGACATCCACACAAGACATGAAGACAAGGCTTGCAGTCACGACATCTACACAAGACATGAAGACAAGGCTTGCAAACACGACATCCACACAAGACATGAAGACAAGGCTTGCAGACACGGCATCCACACAAGACATGCAGACAAGGTTTGCAGAAACGACATTCTTAGAAGACACGGAGACAGCGTCTAACAAGTACTTATAATGTATTGTGTTGTCTTACAATAACTAAGTGGTGTCAATTAATTTCTGACCAGTTAAATCGGTTAGGTACATGTTCTGTGAGAGAATGTCTAACCTTGTCACGCGGACTCGGCACTAGACAGAGGCTGTGACATCTTTGTAGGTCAGTGTGTCAATAGGAAAGAGCGCATCCTGCCCAGCTGTTGTTTGTGCACAAGTGACTGCCTGTGGAACGTACTGGGGGCGAGGCGACTGTAAAGCTCGTTCGGCCAAAGGGTCCATGCAATTGGTAGCCACACAACGGGAAGTCAACTGTCTATTGTATTACCTGTACTTGCAATAAAGATTGTCGTGTGTGCTCTGTGTGCGTTCGGGTTCAGTGTGTGTTAAAGGTTAGTTTGTCTGTCATGAGCCTAGTTACGAGCCACGGACCATCGAGGTCACCCAGAGGTCTGTGACAATTACTATTCTTGAAAGCAATGAGAGATATCCCACAAGTCTCTGTCTCACAACACTACACTCAAAGTGTACGAAACGTTGATAAGACCAGTCGCTTTAAATTTGTCTAAAACTTGGAGCAAAACTAAAAGAAATAAATGCGTATTATAAATTTTCGAAAACAGTGTTACGACGAAACTTGAACCAATCAAAGATGCCAACAGCAGGGAATGGAGAGTGAGAAACAACAAAGAAATTCTTAATCTGTTTAAATCACCTTTGATCACTGACATCATGAGATCAAATAGATTGAAATGGCTGGGGCATATTGAGCGAATATCGGATGACAGAGAGGTAAAAATTGTATACACAAGGCACCTGAATAGCAGTAGACCACGAGGCCGACCAAGAAGACCATGGAGAGATAATGTCAAGACACACCTACATCGCTTGGTGTCACCTACCGGAAAGACAGGGCTAGGGAGAGAGATGAAAGGATGCTGATGATTTCTCCAGCAGTAAACCTCAGTGGTTCGGAATGCTGAAGAAGAAGCAGAAGAATGAGAGATATCACTAAGGTTGACGGTGTTAAGCAAGTGGACATGTCCACACAATAACGGGTTGTGTTTATCTATATCCATGTGTCTACAATTTTTACGCCAACATCCCCCCACCACCTGCACCTTTTTTCTCCCGCTTTCTGTGTTATGTATTTATGTCTGTCAAGCTGTGATGTTCTGTGACTCGTTAAACAAAATGTTTTTATTTGTTGTACAATGTAATTTGTTTTTTCTAGATATCTGCTTGAGTGTTGGCTCTACAGACCACTAATATCATGTTGCTAGTCGTACTCGCATTCTTCGCTTTGTTCGCTTCCATAAATGGTGAAGAAACGGGTGAGAAAGCGTTCATTGACATAAAGGTTACATACTTATTTGTCTGTCTGCACAACCTCATCAGTATCATCGTCATCCTTCTTATTATCTTTGCTATCATCAACATCATGATCATCATCGCTATCATCATCGTCATCGTCATATTCATCATCCGCTACATTATTTTCTTGATTTTCCTGTTTGTCTTCTCCTATTTTTTGTCCTCCATCTTCTCTTGACTTATTCCTTTTCTTTCGTTCTCTCTTTCTTTCTCTCTTCTTTTTCTGTTTTCTTTTTCTTTTGCTTTTTCTACTTATTCTTTCTTTTGTTCTTATCCTCCTGTCTTTTCTTCGTTCTTCTTCTCACTCGCCTATGCTGGAAAATTCTTTCATCAGTAGTTGTATAAACCACTTTTGTCTAATGTGTTTTGTCATCGTGCAGTAATGATTAGACTATCAGCGTACTTTGCTCTTGTCTTGTCAGCGTGCACTAATGATCAGTTTCTATGTCCGGGAAGCCCTGTCAATAACTGCTCTCATCTCTAATATGTTTCTATGTCCCGGGAGCCGTAATAATAACTGCTCACATCTCTGATCTGTTTCTATGTGCCGGGAGCCGCAAAAATAACTGCTCACATCTCCGATCTGTTTCTATGTCCCGGGAGCCGTAATAATAACTGCTCACATCTCTGATCTGTTTCTATGTCCCGGGAGTGGTAAAAAAAAAACTGCTCACATCTCTGATCTGTTTATATGTCCAGGAAGCCCTGTTAAGAACTACTCACATCTCTGATCTGTTTCTATGTCCGGGATGTACCGTCAATAACTGCTCACATCTCTGATCCGTTTCTATGTCCGGTAAGCCCTGTCAAGAACTGCTCAATCTCTGATCTGTTTCTCTGTCCAGGAAATGTGGCCTTCACTGCTTCAATCGACGAATTCAAAACTATCGGAGCCAACACGGTTGTGAAGTTCACTAAAGTTTTCACCAACTACGGCAACGCCTACAACAGCCTCACTGGTGTCTTCACTGCCTCCAAGGTGAGTTCACACCTGTTTTCATTTTTAACCCCCCACCCTTCCTTCCCTTTCCTCATCATGCGAGTCTACACGGACAGACAGACGGAGAGACAGATAGATAGATAGATAGATAGATAGATAGATAGATAGATAGATAGATAGATAGATAGATAGATAGATAGATAGATAGATAGATAGATAGATAGATAGATAGATAGATAGATAGATAGATAGATAGATAGATAGATAGATAGATAGATAGATAGACAGATAGACAGATAGACAGATAGACAGATAGACAGATAGACAGATAGATAGATAGATAGATAGATAGATAGATAGATAGATAGATAGATAGATAGATAGATAGATAGATAGATAGATAGATAGATAGATAGATAGATAGATAGATAGATAGATAGATAGATAGATAGATAGATAGATAGATAGATAGATAGATAGATAGATAGATAGATAGATAGATAGATAGATAGATAGATAGATAGATAGATAGATAGATAGATAGATAGATAGATAGATATGATTCAATGCTTGGTCTACAGACTGGCCTGTACGTGTTTCACTTCCACGCTCTTGCCCGCCATAACTCTGGTTTCTGGTTCTGTCTCTACCACAACGAGGTTTGCTTGATCAAGGCTCATGGGAAAGTTCCAAATGCCTTTGGGATGGGAGGTAAGAAAGATTTGTCCTGGTATCTCTGATAGTTGATTTTTTGTGTCTTGGTGTCTCTAAAAGAAGATTGTTTATCATGGTATCTCTTACAGTTGATTGTCTCTCCTGGTATCTCATACAGTTGATTGTTTCTCCTGGTATCTCTTACAGTTGATTGTCTCTCCTGGTATCTCATACAGTTGATTGTCTCTCCTGGTATCTCATACAGTTGATTGTCTCTCCTGGTATCTCATACAGTTGATTGTCTCTCCTGGTATCTCATACAGTTGATTGTCTCTCCTGGTATCTCTTACAGTTGATTGTCTCTCCTGGTATCTCTTACAGTTGATTGTCTCTCCTGGTATCTCATACAGTTGATTGTTTCTCCTGGTATCTCATACAGTTGATTGTCTCTCCTGGTATCTCTCACATACAGTTGATTCTGTCTCTCCTGGTATCTCATACAGTTGATTGTCTCTCCTGGTATCTCATCTCTCACAGGTGATTTTTTTGACTTCATCTCTCACAGCTGATTGTTTTGGTATCTCTGACAGTTGAAGGTTTGTCATAATATCTAAGACAGGTGATTTTTTGACTTCATATCGCTGAATAGTGATTGATTCTCCTGGTATCTCTGACGCTGGCAGAAGAACAGATGGGATTTAGGAGAAATAGAAGCTGCACAGATGCAATCTTCACACTTAAACAGTTAATAGAAAAGAACATTGAATACAATAAGAACTTTTTTGTGGCATTCGTAGACCAGGAGAAGGCATTTGACAGAGTCGACAGTCAATTACTATGGAAAATAATGGCAAGATATGGAGTAAGCGAACACCTCATCGAAGTGTGCAAAAGTTTATACAGGGATTGTAGAAGTGTAGTTAGAATAAATCAGGGAACATCTCATCCTTTCACAGTGTCATCTGGAGTAAGACAGGGGTGTGTCTCATCACCACTGCTGTTTATCACCTACATCGACAGTATATGCAAGAATTCCAAGCCCATGAATGAAGATCTTAGTAAGATCAACGAATTACTCTTTGCAGATGACCAGGCCTTGATAGCAGATACAGCCATGAAATTGCAACAACATCTAACATCCATGAATGAAGAATGTAAAACAAATAATATGAGAATCAACACTGAAAAGACAGAAGTAATGTCAATAGGAAAAAAGAAGACAGATCTAAACATAGCAATAGAATACAAAGACATTAAACAGGCATCTGAGTTTAAATATCTGGGAACTACATTTACCGAAGATGGGAAATTGGATAAAGAAATTGACATTAGATGCAGTAAAGCAAACCAAGTAATGGGACAGCTAGCCCCCCTCTTACAGCATAAGACAATCCCAATCAGCACAAAGAGACATCTTATTCAAAGCATATTTATTCCAACTCTGTGCTACCAGTGCCAGACATGGTCACTCACAACAAACAATAAAAGAAAATAAGTAACCACAGAAATGAGATGTCTGAGAAGGGCTGTAGGAGTGACCATAAGAGATAAGATCAGGAATGAGATCATAAGAGAACAAGTCGGCACAGAACCAATTCTGGATTACATACAAAGACAGCAAGTGAAATGATTTGCCCACTTAGAGAGAATGCCTTGTGACACCATACCATACAAAGCATACATGGAAAGAGAAGAAGGACATAGAGCACGGGGTAGACCAAGAACAAGATGGAAGGATAACATCAGAGAAACTCTACAACAGCACGATGTGCCTATGGTCGAGGCAGCCAGAAGAGCTAGAAAGAACTTTATATCTCACTCGACACCCACAGCGGTAAAAGAGGAAGTGAAGAAGAAGAAGAAGAAGGTATCTCTGACAGACGATGTTTTGTCCTGGTAAATCTGACAGTTAATTGTTTGTCCTTGTATCTTTGACAGTTGATTGTTTGTGCTGGTGTTTTTAAAGGTTTATTGTTTATCCAGGAATCTCTAATGCTTGATTGTTTGTCCTGGTATCTATGACAGTTGAATGATTGTCGTGGTATCTCTGACATTTGATTGTTTTTCCTTGTATCTGTGACAGTTGATTGTTTGCCCTGATATCCATGATAGCTGGTTGTTCTAATCACTGATGCCTGATCAGTAGGTCTATCTTGGTAACTTAGTTGATTGTTTTTCCTGGTATCTCTGACAGTTGATTGTTTTTACAGGTATCTGTGACAGTTGATTCTTTGTTCTTGTATCTCTGACAATTTATTGTTTGTGCTGGTATCTTAGATAGCGGATTGTTAGGCATAGCATCTCTTACAGTTTATTGTTTGTTTTGATATCTTTGACAAGTTATTGTTGACGCGTGATTGTTAGTGCTGGTAACTTAGTTGATTGTCCTTGTATCTATTGCAGTTGGTTAATTGTCCTTGTATCTATTGCAGTTGGTTGATTGTCCTTGTATCTCTCACAGCTGATTGTTTCTTCTAGTATCTCTGAGATGTTTTTCTGAGACTGTCTGAAATGACAAAGTTTGCCAGAATAGCGCATTTATCAGCTGGCTGGTTATGACTTTGTCCCTGTTAAAACAATGGAACTCTCTGGTCATTTACATTTTTAGCCGTTTGTTAAAGTAGAAAACAAGAAGACAATATTTTCTGATCCCAGACTAACTTCCACACTCACGGACACACCTAACTACAGGGCATACACAGCTGTTTAATAATGATGATAATGATGATAATGGTAATTAGACCTATAATCATGATACTGATGATGCTAAACAATGAACTTAAATGTAAACTATGACTTTGACTTTGTGCAGGAAACACCATAGTTCTCAGAGTCAAGTCTGGCGAGAGAGTCTATGTGAAAACTGCTTCAGCCTCGAACCTCCAGGGAGACGGCAATGGCCAATACGCTACTTTCACTGGGTACTTGATCAGTCTGTGAACTAGTAAGGTGTAGGCACAGACTGGTGAGGTGTAGGCACAGACTAGTGAGGTGTAGGTACAGACTAGTGAGGTGTAGGCACAGACTAGTGAGGTGTAGGCACAGACTAGTGAGGTGTAGGTACAGACTAGTGAGGTGTAGGTACAGACTAGTGAGGTGTAGGTACAGACTAGTGAGGTGTAGGTACAGACTAGTGAGGTGTAGGTACAGACTAGTAAGGTGTAGGTACAGACTAGTGAGGTGTAGGTACAGACTAGTGAGGTGTAGATACAGACTAGTAAGGTGTTGTAGGTACAGACTAGTGAGGTGTAGGTACAGACTAGTGAGGTGTAGGTACAGACTAGTGAGGTGTAGGTACAGACTAGTGAGGTGTAGGTACAGACTAGTGAGGTGTAGGTACAGACAAGTGAGGTGTAGGTACAGACAAGTGAGGTGTAGGCACAGACTAGTGAGGTGTAGGTACAGACTAGTGAGGTGTAGGCACAGACAAGTGAGGTGTAGGCATAGACTAATAAGGTGTAGATCAGTCTGGAAACTACTGAGAAATAGACTAGTCTGTGGACTAATGATATACAGATCTGTTTGCAAAATTCTCTAAGTCAGTCTGAGTGTTAAAAAAAAAAGTCCACCTAGATAAGAATGCCATAATTTCTGAGGGATCTGATAAACAAGATAGAATTGAATATGTTAAGATCGAAAGTTTGAACTGATAACCTCAATGACAGGAGAATATGTTTTCGAATGTGCAAGTAAATTGACTTCTTGTTAAAATACAGTTTCCTGTATTGTTTCCTGTAAATCTTCATGTACTGTTTCCTTTATTGTTTCCTGTATTGTTTCCTGTATTGTTTCCTGTGTTGTTTCCTGTATTGTTTCCTGCATTGTTTCCTGTATTGTTTCCTGTATTGTTTCCTTTATTGTTTCCTGTATGGTTTCCTGTATTGTTTCATGTATTGTTTCCTGTATTAATTCCTGTATTGTTTCCTGTATTGTTTCCTGTGTTGTTTCCTTTATATTGTTTTCTGTTAACCTGTAACCATGATGATCTGTTTGTTAAGTGACTAAATGTTTTGTATACCCTTTATCAAGATTTATCAGATTCCCGTGTTTTCCCTTTTACTATGAGATTGTTTTTCTACGTGTGTGTGTGTGCGTCTGTAAATGTGTGTTAGTGTGTGTGTGTGTGTGTACATGTGTGTGTGTGTGTCTGTCAGGTAATCGCAAGTCTGACTTCACTGCAAACAGGTCACCCCAGGCCTAGTTGCTGTGTTTCTGTGCCACAGAAATCCCTACAGAACGAGTATGCCTGACTCTTGTGCCAAGGAAATCCACACAGCACGTGCACGGCTGATGCTTGTGCCAAGGAAACCAAACAGAACGCGCACAGCTGATCATTGTGCAAAGGAAACCACACAGAACGTCACGGCTGATCCATGTGAACAAAACTGACACCACCTGCAGTCTTAGCAAAGCCAGCAGCATGCACACACGCTCAACAGATACGGTATGTTACCAACAGTGCCAACACCAGCAGTCCACCTCTAGAAGACATGCAGCAGTTACAACAGATCATATTTGCACAAGAAACTCTCAGTTCTCTAGCAACGTGCCACACGCCCTTTTTTGAAACTACAGCTCTTACAGACCATGTTGTGTACAGTCGAAATGCATTATAAAGGAAATCTGCAGCTCACAGTGACGCGCCAAGCTATCAACTCACTGCCTGGGAGACGGAACAATATATTTACAGTCTAAATATGGAAGAATTGCTACAGCTTACAATTATTAAAAAACAAACCCTTCCCACGACTTAATTAGTGAGTATGCATATCCACCATACAGACAGGAAGTGTTCCAGGCTGTCATTGCACTAAGGTCTCTAAAGATTCCAAGTTCAGCCAGCTGTACCGGTTTCTGCTGGTCTCACAGAACACAGACCTGGATCTGCAGACACGGTTCTCGTGGATAATCATGGCAATCTACGAAATGACATCTGTCATGCCAGTTAGGCCATATAGGCGTTATGTGTCCATAAGTTCTGCCATTTACTTTCTTGCTCTCTTTCCGCCCCCCCCCCCCCCCCGAAATCCACTGTCTCTCTCACACATTTCTCTCTGTCTGCTGTCTCTCGTCATTCCCCATTTTTTTTCTCTCGCCCCATCTCTCAGTGTCTTTCATCCTTTCCTTGTTGTCTAACTCTCTTTCTCACATTTTTACCATCCCTGTTTCAGCTACCAATAACCCCCTTCTCCCACCCTCGCTCTTTCTCTCCTCTTTCTCTACATGGCTCTGTTAGATTTTCCCCTAAACTCAATCCCGTCTCTAATACTATGTCCCCCACCCCCATCCCCGCCCGCAACACCCAGTCTAACTCAGCAATGTCCTAGAAGAGACAGACACCCCCCCCCCCCCACCCCATCCCGCCTGCAACACTCAGTCTAGCTCAGCAATGTCCTTTCCTTGTTGTCTAACTCTCTTTCTCACATTTTTACCATCCCTGTTTCAGCTACCAATAACCCCCTTCTCCCACCCTCGCTCTTTCTCTCCTCTTTCTCTACATGGCTCTGTTAGATTTTCCCCTAAACTCAATATCGTCTCTAATACTATGTCCCCCACCCCCATCCCCGCCCGCAACACCCAGTGTAACTCAGCAATGTCCTAGAAGAGACAGACACCCCCCCCCCCCCCCCCATCCCGCCTGCAACACTCAGTCTAGCTCAGCAATGTCCTAAAAGAGACAGACCCCCCCCCCCCCCCCAACACACACACACACACACTGCGACCATGAACAGTTGTGAATGTATTTCTGTTCAAGGAAACATTGCTGTCTGGCCTGGTCATTATCGATGTGTGAAAGAATGTTGTTGATGTGTGAGTGAGTGTTGTTGATGTGTGAAAGAATGTTGTTGATGTGTGAGAGAATGTTGTTGATGTGTGAGAGAATGTTGTTGATGTGTGAAAGAATGTTGTTGATGTGTGAGTGAATGTTGTTGATGTGTGAGTGAGTGTTGTTGATGTGTGAAAGAATGTTGTTGATGTGTGAGTGAATGTTGTTGATGTGTGAGAGAATGTTGTTGATGTGTGAGTGAATGTTGTTGATGTGTTGGTGAATGTTGTTGATGTGTGAGTGAATGTTGTTGATGTTTGAGAGAATGTTGTTAATGTGGGAGAGAATGTTGTTGATGTGTGAGAGAATGTTGTTGATGTATGAGAGAATGTTGTTAATGTGTGAGAGAATGTTGTTGATGTGTGAGAGAATGTTGTTGATGTATGAGAGAATGTTGTTGATGTGTGAGAGAATGTTGTTAAAGTGTGAGAGAATGTTGTTGATGTGTGAGTGAATGTTGTTGATGTGTGAGAGAATGTTGTTGATGTGTGAGTGAGTGTTGTTGATGTGTGAAAGAATGTTGTTGATGTGTGAGTGAATGTTGTTGATGTATGAGAGAATGTTGTTGATGTGTGAGTGAATGTTGTTGATGTGTGAGAGAATGTTGTTGATGTGTGAGTGAATGTTGTTGATGTTTGAGAGAATGTTGTTAATGTGTGAGAGAATGTTGTTGATGTGTGAGAGAATGTTGTTGATGTATGAGAGAATGTTGTTAATGTGTGAGAGAATGTTGTTGATGTGTGAGAGAATGTTGTTGATGTATGAGAGAATGTTGTTGATGTGTGAGAGAATGTTGTTAAAGTGTGAGAGAATGTTGTTGATGTGTGAGTGAATGTTGTTGATGTGTGAGAGAATGTTGTTGATGTGTTGGTGAATGTTGTTGATGTGTGAGAGAATGTTATTGATGTGTAAGAGAATGTTGTTGAAATGTGAGAAAATGTTATTGATGTTTGAGAGAATGTTGATGATGTGTGAGAGAATATTGCTGGTGTGTGAGTGAATGTTCTTTATATGCGAAGGAATGTTGTTGGTGTATGAGGCAATGTTGTTGGCGTGTGAGGAATGTTGGTGATGTGTGAGTGAGTGTTGTTGGTGTATGAGAGAATGTTATTTATGTGTGAGTGAGTGTTGATGGTGTGTGTGTGTGCGCGAATGTTGTTGATGTGTGAGGGAGTCATGTTAGTATGTGAGAGAATGTTGTTAGGAGTGAGTGAATGTTGTTGGTGTGTGGGTGAATCTTGATGGTGTATGATTGAATGTTGTGGGCGTGTGAGGAATGTTGGTGATGTCTGAGTGAATATTGTTTGGCATAAAAAAACGTTGTTGGCTTGTGAGTAAAAGTTGTTGGTGTGTGAATTTATAATGTTATTAAACTACAAACATTCATTACCTGATTCCTGCACAGAACAGAAGGAGTTAAGTTGTATGATAGAATCACTAATGTTGGACTTTGGGAGAGAACTAAACAAGTTTAAGGAAATCAAGCGGCGAAGAAAGACGCTGGCGTTGGATAGGACATGTTGACGAAGCCTGCGACAAAATAACAAGAATTCTATGCAATGGAACCAGCAGGGACATGAAGATAAAGGCAAAAAAGAGAAAAAGGAGGAGGAGGAGAAGAAGAAGAAGAAGAAGAAGAAGAAGAAGAAGAAGAAGAAGAAGAAGAAGAAGAAGAAGAAGAAGAAGAAGAAGAAGAAGAAGAAGAAGAAGAAGAAGAAGAAGAAGAAGAAGAAGAAGAAGAAGAAGAAGAAGAAAAAGAAGAAGAAGAAGAAAAAGAAGAAGGAGAAGAAGAAAACGAAGAATACGTCCCAGTCTTTCAAAGGATGCTCATAAGGAACAAAACGATAGAGAATAGTTTGCCATTGCTGATCACAATGTCAGTCTCAGGTGTGACTAATCATATCAGAAAAGAGATTATTGTGAATGATTTCAACTACGAGTGTAACGACCAGGAACTGTTGACAAGTCAGTGCGCAACTATGTCAAAACATTAAACAATTAAATTATTAATTTAATCAGACAGAGCCTGTTTAAGTACAAAGGCAGCGTCACAGCTTGTCATTTTATTACATCAGTAAACCAACTAGGGATAATAAAAGAACCGCCATGTCACCGATTGCCCGCACGGTTTTGAGGCCACGATTTTAATTAGGCCAAGAGATACAATAGTTGTGAAAATCAAAAATGTAGACACAATAGGCTCAGATGAAAACGTTGTACTATTGACTTTGAGAAAATAGTTTGAGTCCGGTTGGCGAGCTTCCTTGGTAGATGGTGCTATCCTAAGTCTTCTTCAATATTTCTACCTTATCCATCATCTCACGTCTTCTTCCTCTGTCCCACTCTTACATTAGATTCCATCCACAAAACACTGGTCTGTGGGAAGCGAGCTGTTACCCTTAGCCATCAGCTGTCAGACATTAGCATAAGCAACACAATGGTAATGAAGCGGAAACAATTAGCGACAGTAAAAATGTCATTTCCAATGCCCGCGTTTGATCATGGACACGATATAAGTCAATGCGCTTTGTAGTGGATCCACACAAACGTCTAGAGCTGCTGCTGGTAAGGATTGGCTAGATATGTGTTGCTCTGCTGTGGTTGTTTGCCTCTCGACCCCTCTTTATTATCAGTGTCATGTGCCGTGCCGATAAGAATAGACTGTCACGTTTCACGATATTGCACGATAATTAGAATCACGGATAATATCATTGCTCTTGTCTCGTGCCATCCATATGGTTCAATAAACCAGACATATCATCATAAGATCATAACATGCTTTATTGGTACAATTCAACTGTTGTGCGAAAGAAGGGTGAATGAAAGGGCCGAATGTAAGAAGGGTTTGCGTGCCCAATTTGTGATTTTTTTATAAATAAAGTTTGTTTTTTCTGCCTATCAAGTTTACTATCTTCCTGTCTGTCTGTCGTGTTTGTTATCTTAATGTCTGTCTGTCGTGACTGCCATATTTCTGTCTGCCTGTAGTGTCTGCTATCGTCCTTTCTGTCTGTCGTGTCTGCCATATTTCTGTCTGCCTGTAGTGTCTGCTATCGTCCTTTCTGTCTGTCGTGTCTGCTATTTTGGCGGACGTCTGTCGTGTATGAAATCGTCATGCCTATCTCTGCTATTCCAGTCTTGTCGCCATCAGTTGACGGAGTCATGACAGTACCAGCAACAAATGTAGACATGACCAAACCGCTGTCAGTTTAGTTACACCAAACGATGGTCGAGCTGTGCTTCAATAAACCTAACAGACATTTCGGTACTTCTAAATCACCACTGAAACATTTTACACAATCATTTCCATTGTGGCAGACAAACACAAACGTTCACACACTGGCCAACAATGTAGGTACATAGTCATGCCACTCCAGGTTTAATATGCCTAGATTTATGTTGCAAGCAGACTGGATACAGCTTGATATATGTTATGGGCAGACAGAATAAGCCTAGATGTATGTTATAGGCAGACAGAATAAGCCTAGATGTATGTTATGGGCAGACAGAATAAGCCTAGATGTATGTTATAGGGATGCAGTGTATTTTCGATTTATACATTTTCTTCAGAAAAAAAAAAAAAAAGATTTTAAAGCAGAGACATGTCATATTCGACATTTATTTTGAGAAGTCTGGTCAAAACTAGAAGACAAGATAGGTATGGACATAATCTAGACAAGGCAAACGAAGGGAGGGGGGGGGGGGAGCATCAACTAAGAAAACAGAGACAAGACTTGTTTGAGATCAAAGTCAACTGTCATCACGTCTGACAGTGATACCGTATCTTACATGTCCACTCACACAAGATGTGTTCAGTTATCGAAATTTGTGTTGTTGAGAATTTATTGAGAATTTACTGACTGATGACACTGCGACTGCATGTATTTAGCTTGTAGGTGTATGTGTCTCTTGCCAGAGAATTCCAGCAGCGAATGACCAAGGCACATTGAAATGATTCCACAGGAAAACTGAGGGGACAGGGGACTTTCCCTGCCTGCGCTATGTCTCGTGTGAATGGCTCTATAATATGACGATGATGTTGACAATAAAAAAAGTAATAATGATGTATTTTGCCTCCACTGGTAATGTCATTAATGCAACTGTCTCCAGGTATATCCGAGTGACCTATCTCTAATCTTGTGTAACGACAACTACTATCATGCTGCTCGCCGTATTTACAATCTTGGCCGTGCTCGCTTCAGTAAACAGCGCAACTACAGAATCTACCGGTGAGTAGTAGTTCTGCCCAATGAAATGTCTCAGTCACGGCTCGTTGACTATATCATAGAAAAGGAAGTTATTTCACGCTATAGGGCGTGAGTTATGTCTTTTTTTTTTTTTACACTACTGCACGCCAGTTGTGGTTTTTTTACACAACTGCACGCCAGTTATGGTTGTTTTACACAACTGCACGCCAGTTGTGGTTGTTTTACACAACTGCACGCCAGTTGTGGTTGTTTTACACAACTGCACGCCAGTTATGGTTGTTTTACACAACTGCACGCCAGTTATGGTTGTTTTACACAACTGCACGCCAGTTATGGTTGTTTTACACAACTGCACGCCAGTTATGGTTGTTTTACACAACTGCACGCCAGTTATGGTTGTTTTACACAACTGCACGCCAGTTATGGTTGTTTTACACAACTGCACGCCAGTTATGGTTGTTTTACGCTAGAACATGTACCTACTGCTGCGTATAACCTATAGCACGTGAGTAATTATTCTTTTACACATAAAATGGTGCGTTTTTGTTTCAACAAAATAGCATATAAATAACAAATAATGGTTCTAGAACACAATAAAGGGCGAAAAAGTAATAATTTGATTGCACTATAGAATGTGGGTGATCTGTCCCCAAACATTACGTTTTTTTTTCCAGCAAGATAGTATGTGAGTAGTTGTAGTTTGAACAAGAAGATGGTTAGGGAAATGAAAACAATGAACGGATGGTCCGTGTAATTTGTTGACAGTGGAGATGAGGTGTTCAGTGACAATTTATGCTACAAGATATTTGGTCTCAACCCTCTTGTGTGTCGCTGTCGATATACAGCAACGTGTGTGTGTCAGTTCTCTCGTATGAAGCTGTAGAAATACAGCAACGTGTGTGTCAGTTCTCTTGTATGAAGCTGTAGAGATACAGCAACGTGTGTGTCAGTTCTCTTGTATGAAGCTGTCGATATACAGCAACGTGTGTGTCAGTTCTCTCGTATGAAGCTGTAGAAATACAGCAACGTGTGTGTCAGTTCTCTCGTATGAAGCTGTAGAAATACAGCAACGTGTGTGTCAGTTCTCTTGTATGAAGCTGTAGAGATACAGCAACGTGTGTGTCAGTTCTCTTGTATGAAGCTGTCGATATACAGCAACGTGTGTGTCAGTTCTCTCGTATGAAGCTGTAGAAATACAGCAACGTGTGTGTGTCAGTTCTCTTGTGTGTCGCTGTCGATATACAGCAACGTGTGTGTCAGTTCTCTCGTATGAAGCTGTAGAAATACAGCAACGTGTGTGCGTCAGTTCTCTCGTATGAAGCTGTAGAGATACAGCAACGTGTGTGTCAGTTCTCTTGTATGAAGCTGTAGAGATACAGCAACGTGTGTGTCAGTTCTCTTGTATGAAGCTGTAGAGACACAGCAACGTGTGTCAATTCTCTTCTATGAAGCTGTAGAAATACAGCAACGTGTGTGTCAGTTCTCTTGTATAAAGCTGTCAAGATACAGCAACGTGTATGTCAGTTCTCTTGTATGAAGCTGTAGAGATACAGCAACGTGTGTGTCAGTTCTCTTGTATAAAGCTGTCGAGATACAGCAACGTGTGTGTCAGTTCTCTTGTATGAAGCTGTAGAGATACAGCAACGTGTGTGTCAGTTCTCTCGTATGAAGCTGTAGAAATACAGCAACGTGTATGTCAGTTCTCTCGTATGAAGCTGTAGAAATACAGCAACGTGTGTGTGTCAGTTCTCTTGTGTGTCGCTGTCGATATACAGCAACGTTTGTGTCAGTTCTCTCGTATGAAGCTGTCGAGATACAGCAATGTGTGTGTCAGTTCTCTTGTATGAAGCTGTAGAGATACAGCAACGTGTGTGTCAGTTCTCTTGTGAAAAGCTGTCGAGATACAGCAACGTGTGTGTCAGTTCTCTTGTATGAAGCTGTAGAGATACAGCAACGTGTGTGTCAGTTTTCTTGTAAAAAGCTGTCGAGATACAGCAATGTGTGTGTCAGTTCTCTTGTATGAAGCTGTAGAGATACAGCAACGTTTGTGTCAGTTCTCTTGTATGAAGCTGTAGAGATACAGCAACGTGTGTGTCAGTTCTCTTGTATAAAGCTGTCGAGATACAGCAATGTGTGTGTCAGTTCTCTTGTATGAAGCTGTAGAGATACAGCGAAATGTGGTTGTCTTCTCTCTTGTATGAAGCTGACAAGATAGAGCCACGTTGAGTGTCAACGCTGTTGTTTGAAGCTGTCGAGGACAGCGAGGTGTGGATATCAACTCTTGTGTATGAATCTGAAGAGATACAGCGAGATGTCAACTCTCTTGTATGAAGCTGTCGAGGACAGCAAAGTGTGGGTGTCAACTCTCTTGTATGAAGCTGTCGAGGACAGCAAAGTGTGTGTGTCAACTCTCTTGTATGAAGCTGTCGAGGACAGCAAAGTGTGGGTGTCAGCTCTCTTGTATGAAGCTGTCGAGGACAGCAAAGTGTGGGTGTCAACTCTCTTGTAAAAAGCTGTCGAGGACAGCAAAGTGTGGGTATCAACACTCTTGCATGAAGCTGACGAGACACAACTAGTTGTAACCGCTAGTTCGTTTACAGACAGCTGTGACTCTAAAGTAGACTCATGCTGGGGTAGTTCTAAGATAACTAGTCTAAAGTACACACCTTATGGGATTATTCCAAAATAGTTAATATAAGGTACAGTTATAAGTGTGAGATATACATTTTATAATATATTCACATTAAGGTACTAAGAAAGGTACTCAAAAGTATTTACTCTGTGTGAAATTCTTAAGATTCATACTCTGAAGTACACACTCTAGGATAGTTCTAAGGCTGCTAATCTAAAGTTCACACAATCTATTATAGTTGTGAGGCTTTTACTCTAAAGTTCACACACTCTAGGATACAGTAAGAAGGTGACTCTAAAGTACCCACACTCTGGCATAATTTATTTTTTATTTAAAGTATAAAACACCTATCACTAGAAAGAGCATTATAAAATAATGGATCTAACATTGACAATTTGAAGAAAAAAAAAGAATATTCTTTTCTTGATATCCTCAACCCTTTACAAAGATATTTAATACAAAGAAAACTTGCAATGGCATAGTTGTGAGATAGTCATTCTAAAAGTCATATCTGCTAAAAGAGTTATAAAATAGTTACTCTGAAAAAAGAATCCGTTGGAAAAATTGTAAGATAGTAACTCTATTTAAACACATTCGCTGGAATAGTTGTAAGATGGTTACTCTAAAAAACACATTCGCTGGAATAGTTGTAAGATGGTTACTCTAAAAAACACATTCGCTGGAATAGTTGTAAGATGGTTACTCTAAAAAACACATTCGCTGGAATAGTTGTAAGATGGTTACTCTAAAAAACACATTCGCTGGAATAGTTGAAAGATGGTTACTCTAAAAAACACATTCGCTGGAATAGTTGTAAGATGGTTACTCTAAAAAACACATTCGCTGGAATAGTTGTAAGATGGTTACTCTAAAAAACACATTCGCTGGAATAGTTGTAAGATGGTTACTCTAAAAAACACAAGCGCTGGGCTTGTTCTAAGTTCACATAAAAAAGGATTTTTCTAAGATAATTACTCTGAAGTACACATAACTAGGAATTTTCTAAGATAATTACTCTGAAGTACACATAACTAGGATAGTTCTAAGATAATTATTCCAAAGTACAAATTAGTAGAATAGTTCTAAGATAATTACTCTGAAGTACACATAACTAGGAATTTTCTAAGATAATTACTCTGAAGTACACATAACTAGGATAGTTCTAAGATAATTATTCCAAAGTACAAATTAGTAGAATAGTTCTAAGATAATTACTCTGAAGTACACATAACTAGGAATTTTCTAAGATAATTACTCTGAAGTACACATAACTAGGATAGTTCTAAGATAATTATTCCAAAGTACAAATTAGTAGAATAGTTCTAAGATAATTACTCTGAAGTACACATAACTAGGAATTTTCTAAGATAATTACTCTGAAGTACACATAACTAGGATAGTTCTAAGATAATTATTCCAAAGTACAAATTAGTAGAATAGTTCTAAGATAATTACTCTGAAGTACACATAACTATGAATTTTCTAAGATAATTACTCTGAAGTACACATAAAACTAGGATAGTTCTAAGATAATTATTCCAAAGTACAAATTAGTAGAATAGTTCTAAGATAATTACTCTGAAGTACACATAACTAGGAATTTTCTAAGATAATTACTCTGAAGTACACATAACTAGGATAGTTCTAAGATAATTATTCCAAAGTACAAATTAGTAGAATAGTTCTAAGATAATTACTCTAAAGTACACATAACTAGGAATTTTCTAAGATAATTACTCTAAAGTACACATAACTAGGATAGTTCTAAGATAATTATTCCAAAGTACAAATTAGTAGAATAGTTCTAAGATAATTACTCTAAAGTACACATAACTAGGATAGTTCTAAGATAATTATTCCAAAGTACAAATTAGTAGAATAGTTCTAAGATAATTACTCTAAAGTACACAAAACTAGGATATTTCTAAGATAATTACTCTAAAGTACACATAACTAAACTATTTCTACGATAATTACTCTAAAGTACACATAACTAAGATATTTCTAAGATACTCACTCCAAAGTAAACATACATACTAGGAAAACATCAAAAACGTTGCACCGTCATATAAGAGAATAGCTAAGCCTCATTACAAATGTTCGAAAAGGAAAGTGTGTAAAAAAAGGGAGGGGTGGGGAGCAGAGTTGATGGTGGAGGGAAGAGTTAGTAGGGGTGGGGGGCAGAGTTGATGGTGGAGGGAAGAGTTAGTAGGGGTGGGGGGGGGGCAGAGTTGGGGGAACAGAGTTGGAGGGGGGGGGTGGATAGTTGGGGGGGGGGGGAGGGGCGAGTGGCTTCAGCGTGTTAACAATAATATATGTGGGGCTGACGAAGACTGTGGCGAAACTAGCTCAAATATTCTATCGGTTTCTGTTGACAGCAATTGTTTTGTTCTCCGCCTCGCTGGATCGTGACACGCCAGTTGCCATCAACACTATTGTCCGCTACACCAATGTGATCACCAACTTCGGCAATGCCTATAACCCTATCACCGGAGTCTTCACCGCCCCCAGGGTAAGTCCCTACATTTCCGCGTCTCTTTATCTATCAAGTAATAATGTTACCATTCACAAGCTGAGTCTTTGTATTTTCTTGTGTGTTCACCCCCACGAAGGTGGGTCTACCCCGTATCTCATGTGTTCACGACTTCTTGTGTGTTTACCCCCATGAAGGTGAGTCTACCCAGTATCTCCTGTGTTCACATCTTCTTGTGTGTTTACCTCCATGAAGGTGAGTCTACCCCGTATCTTGTGTGTTCACGACTTCTTGTGTGTTTACCTTCATCATAGTTATTCTACCCCGTATCTCATGTGTTCACGACTTCTTGTGTTTTGACCTCCACAAAGGTAAGTCTACACCGTTTCTCACGTGTTCACGACTTCATGTGTGTTTACCTCCACAAAGGTGAGTCTACCCCGTATCTCATGTGTTCACATCTTCTTGTGTGTTTACCTCCATGAAGGTGAGTCTACCCCATATCTCACGTGTTCACATCTTCATGTGTGTTTACCTCCACAAAGGTGAGTCTACCCGTATCTCATGTGTTCACGACTTCATGTGTGTTTACCTCCATGAAGGTGAGTCTACTCCATATCTCATGTGTTCACATCTTCTTGTGTGTTTACCTCCACGAAGGTGATTCTACCCCGTATCTCATGTGTTCACGACTTCATATGTTTTGACCTCCACAAAGGTAAGTCTACACCGTTTCTCACGTGTTCACGACTTCATGTGTGTTTACCTCCACAAAGGTGAGTCTACCCCGTATCTCATGTGTTCACATCTTCTTGTGTGTTTACCTCCACGAAGGTGAGTCTACCCCATATCTCACGTGTTCACATCTTCATGTGTGTTTACATCCACAAAGGTGAGTCTACCCCGTATCTCATGTGTTCACGACTTCATGTGTGTTTACCTCCATGAAGGTGAGTCTACTCCATATCTCATGTGTTCACATCTTCTTGTGTGTTTACCTCCACGAAGGTGATTCTACCCCGTATCTCATGTGTTCACGACTTCATGTGTGTTTACCTCCAAGAAGGTGAGTCTACCCAATATCTCATGTGTTCACATCTTCTTGTGTGTTTACCTCCACGAAGGTGAGTATACCCCATATCTCATGTGTTCACATCTTCTTGTGTGTTTACCTCCACGAAGGTGAGTCTACCCCATATCTCATGTGTTCACGACTTCATGTGTGTTTACCTCCACGAAGGTGAGTCTACCCCGTATCTCATGTGTTCACGACTTCATGTGTGTTTACCTCCACAAAGGTGAGTCTACCCCGTATCTCATGTGTTTACGACTTCTTGTGTGTTTACCTCAACGAAGGTGAGTCTACCCCGTATCTGATGTGTTCACATCTTCTTGTGTGTTTACCTCCACAAAGGTGAGTCTACCCCGTATCTCATGTGTTCACATCTTCTTGTGTGTTTACCTCCACGAAGGTGAGTCTACTCCGTGTCTCAGAATTCAGGGATATCGGATAATCACAATGCAAAATACTATAGGCAAGCTGTTGGTAAAGATAATCGCCAGTAAAATTTCACACCAACTTGAGAGGTGAGCTTTTCTTCCAAATACTCTTGGAGGGTACCGTCCAAAGAAAGAAACATGGACCAATTCTGCGTTTTTTGCTCGTGATGTGTATGAAGGCTTCCACTCAGGTATTAAAACATGTGCTGCGGCAATTGATCTCGAGGATGCGTACAACAGAGTACCTTTGGATTTCCTAATATCTCAGCTTTTTGAACTCCAGATAAGTCCATTCCTGCTTCATTGAATCTCTTCCGTCCTCTTCCAACGACAAGTGTTCAGATGTGGCAGCTGGGCTTCTGAACCAACAATAATACATTCCGGCCTGCCACAAGGATCGCCATTATCTCCTGTGCTGATCAACGTTTACACAGTGAGAATCACAGGCAAGCAAATCACAGGACCCGGAAAAACACTGTCATATGCTGACGACATGTAAGTGTAAAAATCAAATATCAACATGCAGACAAACACGGGCGGTTGATAAATGACTGACTCTCAGCATTAAGCAGATGGAAAGGATGGAAAGGATACAGAACGAGGCTATGCGCATTATACTTGGGTGTACAAGAGATACAGCATGCAGGGCGATGCGCTACTTTCTTGATTTTCCAACCATAGAAGGTTAGTTGCGTATCCTTTACAGGACGTTGCAGAACCAACGACAACAGCCCTAGGCTGTTGTGTGGTTTTTCTAGACAAATTCACGTCCAGTAGTTTGCCATTTCTTTCTGGACAGTCGGCTTTCTTGATAGCACTGTCGATACCAACGCAAGGCGCATGGCCGCTGCTGGGATAGAACCCGGCCTCCCGGGATCGATTTAGCTACAGAGCCGACCAACCATAGAAAACAGAATACAAATTTCCCGAGCACGCGCCTCTCACAGCCAAGGCGGACACACAACATCCATTACATTGTCAAATCAAGAACGAACAAACGAACGAACGAACTTTTTTTTCAAAGGGTTACAAATTGGGCACGCAGGCCCTTCTGACATTCGGCCCTTCCAAGCACTCGTTTTTTAGAGTACCAAAGCCTGTTTTCTAATATGCATGTTATAGAATAAACATATGTATTATAGAATATAATACATACATCATGTGTACACAATCTTACACACTCACACACACACACACACACACACACATATATATATATATATATATATAAACAGAAAAGACACACACATACATTATTAGACATATATATGCACACACACATTCCATACATACATACATACCTACACATGCATGCATGCATACACACACATACAATCACATGTACAGACACCCACAACCACACATTTACACTCATATGTAAACATTCACACACACATACATGCACACATATACATACACACATCAATACATACAACTACATCTTTACACACATTCATGCATACTTGAATACATACCTAAATACACACACGTACACCCACATACTTATACATCTACAAATGCATACACACATCCACAAACCTGCATACATACACACACCCACATACATGCCGACACACATTACATACATACCCACACATGCATGCATACACACATATACAATCACCCAAACAGCCCATACACACATATACAACATACACATACCAACATACATACATACATACATACATACATACATACATACATACATACATACATACATACATACATACATACATACATACATACATACATACATACATACATACATATACATACATACATACATACATACATACATACATACATACATACATACATACATACATACATACATACATACATACATACATACATACATACATACATACATACATACATACATACATACATACATACATACATACATACATACATACATACATACATACATACATACACATACATACATACATACATACATACATACATACATACATACATACATACATACATACATACATACATACATACATACATACATACATACATACATACATACATACATACATACATACATACATACATACATACATACATACATACATACATACATACATACATACATACATACATACATACATACATACATACATACATACATACATACATACATACATACATACATACATACATACATACATACATACATACATACATACATACATACATACATACATACATACATACATACATACATACATACATACATACATACATACATACATACATACATACATACATACATACATACATACATACATACATACATACATACATACATACATACATACATACATACATACATACATACATACATACATACATACACATACATACATACATACATACATACATACATACATACATACATACATACATACATACATACATACATACATACATACATACATACATACATACATACATACATACATACATACATACATACATACATACATACATACATACATACATACATACATACATACATACATACATACATACATACATACATACATACATACATACATACATACATATACATACATACATACATACATACATACATACATACATACATACATACATACATACATACATACATACATACATACATACATACATACATACATACATACATACATACATACATACATACATACATACATACATACATACATACATACATACATACATACATACATACATACATACATACATACATACATACATACATACATACATACATACATACATACATACATACATACATACATACATACATACATACATACATACATACACTCATGCATACATACATACATACTTGCCTACATTATGTACACACATACCCACAATCACACATACACTTATATACAGTCCCACATACTTACAACATATATACATAAATACACACAAAAACAAACTTAAATATACATTCATATATCCACATGCATGCATACACACACACACACCCACAATCACACACAAACCCAGATAATACATACATAGATACACACATATAGATACTTTTATACATACATACACATACATAATACATAACCACATACTTACATACACACATACTTGCATACATTCATAAATACACACACACCCACATACATACACACTTACATATACCGACAAACATCCATATACATGTATGAATACACATACGCCCATAGACTTATACAGATACATTTACATAGAAACATTCTCATACATATACAGACATACATAATACATGAACATACATATATGCACACATACATACATCCACTTGTATACATACATACATGGACTACATGTACATGCATACACACATCCATACATACACTCAAATACTTAAACATACATACTTTCATACATAAACACATCCATACATACACTCACATACTTACACACATACATACTTTTATACTTACCTAAATACACACACATGCATGCATACATATACACACATACATGCATACATACACCTACATCTTTACACACATACATACATACCTAAATAGACACACATGCAGAGAGGGGCAGAGAGCGACACAGAAAGAAACATACAGACAAATGGATACAGAGACAGACAGACGGACAAACAGATAGAAACAGACAAATGACTGAGACTAGTTCTATTTGCTTTGTCAACAGACAGGCGGGTACGTGTTCCACATCCATGGCTTATCAGCGCCAGGAAAAGGATTCTGGATCTGTCTGTACCACAACGATCGCTGTACCTATAAGGCGCACGGCAGTGCAGCCGGTTCCTGGGAGACGGGAGGTAAGACTGCTACTGTAGTTTGTAACCATGACTGCAGAGAATGATGGGGACTGGTCCCTGTGAAACTTCTACAATAACTGATTCTCCAGCAAATTTTGTTTATGGTTCCTTTAAGGCCCCCCCCCCCTTCCCGACCCGACACCCCCTAAAATAAAATATCCCCTCTCCCTAAGCTCCCTGTCACTAAACGTCCCTAACCGATCTCTGGGTGGATATATGTGCCCGTCCGGATTTCGACTTGATGGGCCCAAGCTATATAAAGTCCCGAGGCCCCTATTGTTTGAAGTTACGCCAGCAAATCTCAGAAAAATTTACAATATATACATCGATTAAATTTATGGATGAGTGGACAGCTATAGTCGTTAGGCTTTTAGAAGAGATTGAATTCTCTCTATTTAAGTAACATTGGGTTTGACAACAAACTTTAATAATGTGTCAAGGTCCCTGCAGAATGTGAGGCCCTGAGCTGACCTTAGATGTGTAGACTGCTTTACAGTCTAGGTTGGTATGTGAAGGGCCCTCTCCACACACAGGGCTAAAGGGACGAACCATGTTAGTCTTATAATTGTGATAGACACACGGACCCAGTGGGACGAACCATGTTAGTCTTATAATTGTGATAGAAACATGAACCTAAAGATACGAACCATGTCAGTCTTATAATTGTGATAGACACACGAACCTAAAGGGACGAACCATGTTAGTCTTATAATTTTGATAGACACACGAACCTAAAGGGACGAACCATATTAGTCTTATAATTGTGATAGACACATGAACCTAAAGGGACGAACCATGTTAGTCCTATAATTGTGATAGACACACGAACCTAAAGGGACGAACCATGTTAGTCTTATAATTGTGATAGACACACGAACCTAAAGGGACGAACCATGTTAGTCTTATAATTGTGATAGACACACGAACCTAAAGGGACGAACCATGCTAGTCTTATAATTGTGATAGACACACGAACCTAAAGGGACGAACCATGCTAGTCTTATAATTGTGATAGACACACGAACCTAAAGGGACGAACCATGCTAGTCTTATAATTGTGATAGACACACGAACCTAAAGGGACGAACCATGCTAGTCTTATAATTGTGATAGACACACGAACCTAAAGGGACGAACCATGCTAGTCTTATAATTGTGATAGACACACGAACCTAAAGGGGACGAACCATGCTAGTCTTATAATTGTGATAGACACACGAACCTAAAGGGACGAACCATGCTAGTCTTATAATTGTGATAGACACACGAACCTAAAGGGACGAACCATGCTAGTCTTATAATTGTGATAGACATACGAACCTAAAGGGACGAACCATGCTAGTCTTATAATTGTTATAATTGTGATAGACACACGAACCTAGAGGGACGAACCATGCTAGTCTTATAATTGTGATAGACACACGAACCTAAAGGGACGAACCATGCTAGTCTTATAATTGTGATAGACACACGAACCTAAAGGGACGAACCATGTTAGTCTTATAATTGTGATAGACACACGAACCTAAAGGGACGAACCATGTTAGTCTTATAATTGTGATAGACACACGAACCTAAAGGGACGAACCATGTTAGTCTTATAATTGTGATAGACACACGAACCTAAAGGGACGAACCATGCTAGTCTTATAATTGTGATAGACACACGAACCTAAAGGGACGAACCATGCTAGTCTTATAATTGTGATAGACACACGAACCTAAAGGGACGAACCATGCTAGTCTTATAATTGTGATAGACACACGAACCTAAAGGGACGAACCATGCTAGTCTTATAATTGTGATAGACATACGAACCTAAAGGGACGAACCATGCTAGTCTTATAATTGTTATAATTGTGATAGACACACGAACCTAGAGGGACGAACCATGCTAGTCTTATAATTGTGATAGACACACGAACCTAAAGGGACGAACCACCATGCTAGTCTTATAATTGTGATAGACACACGAACCTAAAGGGACGAACCATGTTAGTCTTATAATTGTGATAGACACACGAACCTAAAGGGACGAACCATGTTAGTCTTATAATTGTGATAGACACACGAACCTAAAGGGACGAACCATGTTAGTCTTATAATTGTGATAGACACACGAACCTAAAGGGACGAACCATGCTAGTCTTATAATTGTGATAGACACACGAACCTAAAGGGACGAACCATGCTAGTCTTATAATTGTGATAGACACACGAACCTAAAGGGACGAACCATGCTAGTCTTATAATTGTGATAGACACACGAACCTAAAGGGACGAACCATGCTAGTCTTATAATTGTGATAGACACACGAACCTAAAGGGACGAACCATGCTAGTCTTATAATTGTGATAGACACACGAACCTAAGGGGACGAACCATGCTAGTCTTATAATTGTGATAGACACACGAACCTAAAGGGACGAACCATGCTAGTCTTATAATTGTGATAGACACACGAACCTAAAGGTACGAACCATGCTAGTCTTATAATTGTGATAGACACACGAACCTAAGAGGACGAACCATGTTAGTCTTATAATTGTGATAGACACACGAACCTAAAGGGACGAACAATGCTAGTCTTATAATTGTGATAGACACACGAACCTAAAGGGACGAACCATGCTAGTCTTATAATTGTGATAGACACACGAACCTAAAGGGACGAACCATGCTAGTCTTATAATTGTGATAGACACACGAACCTAAGAGGACGAACCATGTTAGTCTTATAATTGTGATAGACACACGAACCTAAAGGGACGAACAATGCTAGTCTTATAATTGTGATAGACACACGAACCTAAAGGGACGAACCATGCTAGTCTTATAATTGTGATAGACACACGAACCTAAAGGGACGAACCATGCTAGTCTTATAATTGTGATAGACACACGAACCTAAGAGGACGAACCATGTTAGTCTTATAATTGTGATAGACACACGAACCTAAAGGGACGAACAATGCTAGTCTTATAATTGTGATAGACACACGAACCTAAAGGGACGAACAATGCTAGTCTTATAATTGTGATAGACACACAAACCTAAAGGGACGAACAATGTTAGTCTTATAATTGTGATAGACACACGAACCTAAAGGGACGAACCATGCTAGTCTTATAATTGTGATAGACACACGAACCTAAGAGGACGAACCATGTTAGTCTTATAATTGTGATAGACACACGAACCTAAAGGGACGAACAATGCTAGTCTTATAATTGTGATAGACACACGAACCTAAAGGGACGAACAATGCTAGTCTTATAATTGTGATAGACACACGAACCTAAAGGGACGAACAATGTTAGTCTTATAATTGTGATAGACACACGAACCTAAAGGGACGAACCATGCTAGTCTTATAATTGTGATAGACACACGAACCTAAGAGGACGAACCATGTTAGTCTTATAATTGTGATAGACACACGAACCTAAAGGGACGAACCATGCTAGTCTTATAATTGTGATAGACACACGAACCTAAGAGGACGAACCATGTTAGTCTTATAATTGTGATAGACACACGAACCTAAAGGGACGAACCATGCTAGTCTTATAATTGTGATAGACACACGAACCTAAGAGGACGAACCATGTTAGTCTTATAATTGTGATAGACACACGAACCTAAAGGGACGAACAATGCTAGTCTTATAATTGTGATAGACACACGTACCTAAAGGGACGAACCATGCTAGTCTTATAATTGTGATAGACACACGAACCTAAAGGGACGAACCATGCTAGTCTTATAATTGTGATAGACACACGAACCTAAGAGGACGAACCATGTTAGTCTTATAATTGTGATAGACACACGAACCTAAAGGGACGAACAATGCTAGTCTTATAATTGTGATAGACACACGAACCTAAAGGGACGAACAATGCTAGTCTTATAATTGTGATAGACACACGAACCTAAAGGGACGAACAATGTTAGTCTTATAATTGTGATAGACACACGAACCTAAAGGGACGAACAATGCTAGTCTTATAATTGTGATAGACACACGAACCTAAGAGGACGAACCATGTTAGTCTTATAATTGTGATAGACACACGAACCTAAAGGGACGAACCATCTTAGTCTTATAATTGTTTATTATTATTATCATCGAACACCGGCTGTGAATTCCAGTGGAAGGTCCCTGTTAATCGTCCGCTTGGACTTTTGGCTTTCACCTGGACCTGATTTTTGCGTGTACAACCGTTTTTCATTTCCCTGCCTCTTGGGCAGCTGTACGCCGACTTCGAAGGAAGACGTCAGGCCTATTTCTAGGGTGACTGTGGCCATTGTTTTGTGTGGGTCGAGACGTTGCCCAATTTGTGTGGTGTCCATTTTGTCTCCCTCGCCGCAGGTATTGCCCCCAGAGTACTCCTTTGGGGCAGCCCCCTGTGGAACAGTTGGCCCTCAAGGGAGGGCAGGGGCAGATCATGGGCATTCCCCGCCATCCAAGGAGGCTTCCATGCATGCAGAGCCGGCACATATTGCTCTGATTCTGGGCTCACCCAAGGAATCGTCACGTCCTGCACATGCCTGCCCAACCTCACAACCGCATCGGGCCTCCCACTCGACAGGGGCTGCGCCCTCTGGAAGTCAGCGGGGAGCAGCACGTGGGTTTTGGACTTTTGTGACCACACAGATAGGTACATTAGCCTGACAGAATTTCACATCCTGGATCAGGCGCATCGTTATCAGTTTTGTCCCAACACTCGGGCGAGTGGGGTCTTTGGGTGTGGATATTCGGTCTTTTTCAGTTCAGTGCAAATTTTGATGGTCAGATTTTGATCCGTATGATCTAGTTTTGTCGGACATTCAGGCTTAGCCATCTGATGGATGGTTGCTGTTGTGGTGTACCCCAGCTCGGTGACGACGACACTGAGGGTTAACTGAGGATGTACGTGAATGGCCAGCCTATGGATGGTTGTTGTTGTGGTGCACCTCAGCGCGGTGACGACGACACTGAGGGCCAACCGAGGATGTACAAGGATGGCCAGCCTATGGATGGTTGCTGTTGTGGTTGTACCTCAGCGCGGTGACGACGACACTGAGAATTAACAGAGGATGTGCAGTGAGCAATGATCTCTCCACTCAACAGTCCTTCAACCAAGGGTTGTAATTCTAGCTGTATGTTTGTCAACCCTACTCATGTTCCTAATGAGTTTTGATAACATTTTTCACCCAAGCGCTTGGGGGCGGGCTGATGAGAGCCACAAGGACACATCACCTCTGGGGGCCGCCAAACTCCGAGATCCCCTGACAGCTCTGCCAATGCTCATTTGAGACACTATCCGTGGCGCACGACGAGGACGTGCTGTAGGGGTCTTGCGTGAGGTTCCGTACAACCAGGATAGTGAAGGACTGGCGCCCGAGTGACGTACGGAGTATCTCCTTATACACATCATGTTGGACTTAACTTCCCCTCACGCCTGTGACATAAATCACTGCGCCACTCTTATAATTGTGATAGACGCACGGACCCAGTGGTTAATGGGCTCAACAACACGTCAACAGTCTCAGAGTTTGCCCATTGGTGACTGGGTGGGTCTGGGAAGGAAAGAAGGTTAGTTAAACAATGAAATCCATTCCTTGGAGATTGGAAACCCCAAAGTGAAGGTTTGCCTGCCAGCGATCGTCCAGCCACTACACCACTGCGGCTATCGACCTAACATATGACCAGAAGAAGTAAAAAGTGTACAATGTAATTCTTGTACTATTATACATTTCGCATCTTGTAAGATCAGTCAGATGCGCCTTCCCAGAACGAAGTATATTATATAGTCTTAGCGCATCTCGTGTGTTTAGCAAGACTGCCAGTGATCGATCAAAAAATTCACAACAGTTAAAGGGCGGATTATAATTAAAAAAAATGTCAATTTAATGACGACACTGATTTCCATTATACAATAACGACGAACACATCAAGTTATTGTTGCGGAACATTTATATACAATATATGACGATAAATAAGTTACGATGATTCATATACTTTAATATAAGTGGTTATAACGTTCGTTGCGTACTTTAAAAAGTTACTCACTGTTATATACTGTTTCTAAAGTCTCTTCTAAACGTACTCTAGAAATATCCGTCCTCTAACCAACCTTGACTCTCGGTCCTCTAGTAAACTGCTGTGGTTGCAACCTAGTGTGCTTCTTGACTTCGAGAGTTCGGCTGAACGCACCTGGCCCATTTGCTCCTCCCCCTCCCTGTCTGCACGAACAGCTCTGAAAATATTTGACCTGTCCTACATCTAGCCCTGTCTGCACGAACAGCTCTGAGAATATTTGACCTGTCCTACATCTAGCCCTGTCTGCACGAACAGCTCTGAGAATATTTGACCTGTCCTACATCTAGCCCTGTCTGCACGAACAGCTCTGAGAATATTTGACCTGTCCTACATCTAACCCTGTCTGCACGAACAGCTCTGAGAATATTTGACCTGTCCTACATCTAGCCCTGTCTGCACGAACAGCTCTGAGAATATTTGACCTGTCCTACATCTAGCCCTGTCTGCACGAACAGCTCTGAGAATATTTGACCTGTCCTACATCTAGCCCTGTCTGCACGAACAGCTCTGAGAATATTTGACCTGTCCTACATCTAGCCCTGTCTGCACGAACAGCTCTGAGAATATTTGACCTGTCCTACATCTAGCCCTGTCTGCACGAACAGCTCTGAGAATATTTGACCTATCCTACATCTAGCCCTGTCTGCACGAACAGCTCTGAGAATATTTGACCTGTCCTACATCTAGCCCTGTCTGCACGAACAGCTCTGAGAATATTTGACCTGTCCTACATCTAGCCCTGTCTGCACGAACAGCTCTGAGAATATTTGACCTGTCCTACATCTAGCCCTGTCTGCACGAACAGCTCTGAGAATATTTGACCTGTCCTACATCTAGCCCTGTCTGCACGAACAGCTCTGAGAATATTTGACCTGTCCTACATCTAGCCCTGTCTGCACGAACAGCTCTGAGAATATTTGACCTGTCCTACATCTAGCCCTGTCTGCACGAACAGCTCTGAGAATATTTGACCTGTCCTACATCTAGCTCTGTCTGCACGAACAGCTCTGAGAATATTTGACCTGTCCTACATCTAGCCCTGTCTGCACGAACAGCTCTGAGAATATTTGACCTGTCCTACATCTAGCCCTGTCTGCACGAACAGCTCTGAGAATATTTGACCTGTCCTACATCTAGCCCTGTCTGCACGAACAGCTCTGAGAATATTTGACCTGTCCTACATCTAGCCCTGTCTGCACGAACAGCTCTGAGAATATTTGACCTGTCCTACATCTAGCCCTGTCTGCACGAACAGCTCTGAGATATTTGACCTGTCCTACATCTAGCCCTGTCTGCACGAACAGCTCCAAGAATATTTGACCTACACCCAGCCCTGTCTGCACGAACAGCTCGAAGAATATTTGACCTATCCTTCATCCAAATATGAAAGTCGCCCTGGCGTAGCGGCTAGAGTCTCGCCTGCTGACCCGAAGGTCGTGAGGTAAAATCCGCATCGAACTGACTATTGCTCATAAATGATCTCGACTGCCAGGCTGTTGCAGCCTTAAATGGGTACAAGATGAAGTCCGGGGAAGTAAAGGCGGATCAAAATGGGTCAATGATGACAGCGGCTTGACACTGTGTAGGTACTGAGTTGACACTAGTAAACACATTATACGTCGCTGAGTGAAAGATGATAACATTGATAATAATGACCAACAAATATTTCCCATATTGACAATAATGTTAATTGTCTGCAGGCAACACTGTAGGTCTGCGAGTCAAGTCTGGGGAGAAGGTCTATGTGAAAAGTACCTATCAATCAACTTTCTTATACAGCGACGGCGAAAACCTGTACGGAACCTTCACTGGCTACTCAGTTGGTTCGTAAACCGGCCAGCATTGGACTGGTTTGTGAACTCACCAGGATAGATTCGTTAGTGAAGAAGACAGCATTGGACTGGTTTGTGAACTCACCAGGATTGATTCGTTAGTGAAGCAGACATATATAAATTAGTTACTAAACATATTATAAAATAGGCAAGTTAGCTAACATTTGCAAACAATACTAGTCAGTGACCCTGTAGGGACGGGGGTAGATAGTTGTTATATGGAGAATATGTTATGTTATCTTCTTCTTCTTCTTCTTCTTCTTCTTCCTTCTTCTTCTTCTTCTTCTTCCTTCTTCTACTTCTTCTTCTTCTTCTTCTTCTTCTTCTTCTTCTTCTTCTTCTTCTTCATCATCATCTTCTTTTTCTTCTTCGCGTTCACCAGCTGAAAACTGGCGGAGAGTTCTCGTTGTTCATCCAGTTATGGACTACAGTCATGTTCCGGAACATAAGTGTTGCGGGTGCATCCGTTTTACAGATTTGACTTATGCGTATGCAGACTGCTGGTTACTTGCCTCTCAGGCAGATGAAATTCGACTTCATAGGAAGCACCCAATTAGTCGACTCTTACGACATGCTCTTGGCTCGGCAGTGGGTCTATTCTTGTTTTTCCCACAATAGGGCCCCGGAACCCGCACAGGGATACATTATATCAACCGGTGGAGAATAGACTAGTCAGGCAATAGGCCATAATTACTACAATAAATAAATACGTAAATATGTTTACACCTGAATATCCGACCAGACAGCCTCACTGGCAAAACATGTATCCACAAATAAACTGACTTCCAATATAAATGGATTGTGTGGCGTTGTGTGTGTTCTTGATGTATACATGTTAATTTTAATCATTGCGAAATTCACAGTCACCACAGTGAATTTTCAGCCATTTTAATGTAAAGGCATTCTAGCCGAAACGTTCAATGGTGGTGATCTTGATACTGTCAAGCTGACTAACCCTGATTCTGGTTTCGAGTGCTGCCTTATCATTGTTTGTAACTGACTATAACACGGGCACCCTTTGAGTGTTACATGTAGCCTAACTGCAGACAGTTGCTGGCACCTCAGTCAGCCTTGTGTGTAACATGAAGCCCCAAACGCCAGACAGTTGCTGGCACCTCAGTCAGCCTTGTGTGTAACATGGAGCCCCAAACGACAGACAGTTGCTGGCACCTCAGTCAGCCTTGTGTGTAACATGGAGCCCCAAACGCCAGACAGTTGCTGGCACCTCAGTCAGCCCCTGGCTGTTATGTGGTTTTTCTAGGCAAATTTACGTCCTGTAGTTTGCCATTGCTTTCTGGACAGTCGGCTTTCTTGATACCACTGTCGATACCAGCTGGGATCGAACCCGGCATCTCGGCATTTCGAAGCGTTCGCAACGATCTAGCCACAGAGCCGACGAAACCAACAGGTATATTTAAAAAAAAAGAACGAGGGGCGCCACAGTGAAGTACAGGTGTTCTTTTTGTCTTTTAATTACTGACTATAAACTGGATTTGTATAAACAGAAAACAGTTATCATACATGGAATTAATTAGACCTCAACAAAACTGCTTGTTGATGTTGGCTGATGCGATCCACTTTCAGTCCCACTGAGGAGGTCAGTTGCAAGATAAGTTAACATATATGATAAAGGACCACAGGGTAAGTTAACATATTCGAAGACTGACTACAAGAAAAGCTAACATATTCGATGAATGACCACAAGATAAGTTAACATGTTCGATGAGGGACCACAAGTCAAGTTAACATATTCGATGAGGGACCACATGATGGGTTAACATATTCGATGAGTGACCACTAGATAAGCTAACACATTCAATGAGTGACCACAAGAAAAGCTAACATATTCGATAAGTGACCACATGATAAGTTGACATATTCGATGAGAGACCACAAGATAAGCTAAAATATTCGATGAGTGACCACCAGATGAGTTAAAATATTCGATGAGTGACTACAGGATGAGTTAACATATTGTATGAGTGACGACAAGATAACATATTCGATGAGGGACCACAAGATAAGTTAACATATTCGATGAGTGACGACAAGATAAGTTAACATATTCCATGAGTGAAGACAAGGAAAGTTAACATATTCCATGAGGGACCACGACAAATTAGGTCTCAAATCTAAAAGGGAAATAAGATAATGAAAAAGGAAAATCAGGCAAACCGTGATCTTCGTTGGTGAAACCACGCCTCACCATGTGGTTATTTTATTCGAACTCACAGTCACAAGTCGGCCAAAGGTCAAAGTGTGTGAAAGGTCACAATAATGTTTAAGATATGATTGGCTGGGGACAGCGTAAAAACTTGGGTCACGTGCGGTTTCTGGGAATATGTTCTGCTCGACAAATCACGATAGAACGCTGAATTGATTTGATTCTAGAACCGACATCACAGCACTCGGGGCATTCCCATAAGCGCTCCGTAGCCATCTTCAGGAGCCAGCGCAGAGTTTCAATACTAATGGTGCCAGTAGCATTCTGATTAAACGTCTGTCTTCTCTTTCCTCCAAGCCTCAAGCATTGGTCAGAACTCCACGTCACTCCGCACCGCATCAATCTCACCAGACTGTGGTGATCCATCTGCTCCTCCAAACTGAACACGCTCACCAACAAGGGCCTAACCACGTCTGCCTTATGCATCAATGTTCCACCAAATTGAGCAGAGCCAGTCAGTATGTCCACCTGTTCATTTCCCAACACACCGGCGTGTCCCGGATAAAAAAAAATCCAGATAAAACACTCGTTATTCTTGTCTTTCGCAGTGCAGCATGTCCCTCTGCACAAAATATGTCTGACCTGACCTTCCTCAGCATGTTTTCTATCAGTTACAATCATGGTGTGTGTGTGTGTGTGTGTGTGTGTGTGTGTGTGTGTGTGGTGTATGTGTCGTGTTCTCTGGCCAGCGTAAAGCTGCAGTGACCGCCTCCACCTCCATGCTCAAGCTTGATGCTGTGGTATCATATGCTAGGCTCTGCTGCACCAAACGTCGACCAATAACATTTGCTAAGAAACCCCAAGCACTGTTTTCCCCTCTTGACACTGAATCGTCTGGAGAGAACGTTAAGGGAGGGGGACATGGGTTACACTGTGGCACAGTCGTGCCTATACATCCCCCAAGCAATAGATGTGCCTAGTTCGGCCAAGTGGAATGAATATAGTTCGTATCTCTCTTCAATCGTACTCAAGAACAAGGCCAGTGATGTAATCAATTACATAAGAGCTGGTTTATTCATAATATTCTCGTCACACACATTTCATAAATGTAATAAGCAATAGTATATGAACACTTCTTATTACTGTTACCAAAATTATGCCTCTACGAGTTCCTTAACCACTGTTCTGGCTAAACTCCAAGTTTAACGTATACCTTCTAATCCAAGTAAAGCACTAGTTTCCTCCTAACCGGTTTCTCTAGCGATCCAGCCCTAACTGTCCTCTCAAGCGGTTCCGGGGCTAACTCACTATTGTAGTTAAACTCCAAGTTTAACATATCCTTCTAAACTTAGTAAAGCACTAGTTTTCTCCTAACCGGTTTCTCTAGCGGTCTAGCCCTAACTGTCTTCTCATGGCGGTTCCGGGGCTAACTGTCCTCTCCAGCGGTTCCGGGACTAACTCACTTCTCAAGCCCCTGGCTCTGACTTTATTCCACCGCTTTCCCGCTCCTCCTGGCGTACCATCTCAATCACTCCCCTGTCACCTGTCCTTGGTGGTCACGTTTGCATGAACGTATCTTGTCAGCTGGTCACAGCTCACGGGTACTCGTCAAATGTTTCATCCCTCACTGTCAGATGTCATGGCGGTGTGTTCTGCATAGCTGGCTAGGCCATGGCTTTCTAATCACCCATTCTGTCATTTCACACAGTGATGGATTAGTACGCCGTGTGGTGGTCTGAAATGTATGCTTGTTCATTTTACCCCTTTCTGCCTATATTTCATTACATTCGCCCTACACACTTTTTAACAAAATTGTTTCCTATCTTCAATTTTATGAAAACTACTCTAATTATACCCGCTACCTAACTAAACCTTATGTGAACATCTAGCCACGTAATGAAAGCATACAACATAACATGTAACATCATAAAATTCATGCAGTATTATGAAAACGTGACATGCATACAATAACTAATAGTCAATAATTCTAAAGACATAAAAAAAAAAAAAAGAATGCAACTCCCTCGTTGTATTAGCATAACAACCTATTATTCACTGGTATCCCTAATGCATGTGCGGAGTTGTCTGAAGTATAAAGGAATAGTATCTGTATTCCAACTTTATAAACTCAAGCCTGAAAACTTTGTAGACAAGAAGTAACATGCCATGTATCCCCAGTTATCAATAAAGTAAAACTCGAAAATGTCATCTCCCCAAGATATAATGAAAATAGAATCTCTGAGAAAGTCAACATAGACTGAATAATAAGGTATAACCTTTACAGAGTATAAATAATTCTTATACCGTTAGGTATATTAATTGGAGAGAAATTTCTCGGAAACAATAGTAGCATTTCCTCAAGTCGAATGTACAATGCCACCACCTGTATTTACAGGCATTTAAACGCTGTGATAGTCCACAGCGTTTATTGTTGCTTCCCTAAGAGGTTGCTTCCTCTGTTTAATGCATATCTTATCTTCTGTAAAGAAATAGCCGGCCTATATTCAGTTACCAATCATGTCATGCTTTGGACTAGCTTATCGCCAAGTACGTTTCTAACTGTGTACCTCAGTAAAGTCTGGTTAAACTCAAATCAGTCGTCATTCTGACAGAATGTATAAGAGAGGTTTTGTGGCCAGTAACTCTCTTAGCGAACATAA
The DNA here is from genome assembly GCA_905116865.2 of Candidula unifasciata. Taxonomy (NCBI): domain Eukaryota; kingdom Metazoa; phylum Mollusca; class Gastropoda; order Stylommatophora; family Geomitridae; genus Candidula; species Candidula unifasciata. Next base: position 350,352 of record CAJHNH020000805.1, on the reverse strand, counting down.
AACATGTAGGTATTGTAATCTTCACCCACAACCGAACGTGTGGATTTTCACTTGTCCGGGAGAGTACCACCCAAAAAAAAAAAAAAAACGTTCATAGTGCAAAACCGCATGTAAATATTAAATGGTAGGGACAAAACAACAGGTATATATTTAATATTGTCGGACAAATGACATGTAGACACAACAACAGAATATGTGTAGCGAGCGCGGTACCTCTGTACACAGCAATATAGCGTACGTAAATTGTAATTAATAAAACTAATTACTTGTTCTACACCCTACAATCCCACATTTATTGAACCATTTTACGAACGATCCCACTTCAGTCAGTCATGAGGGAAGAAAGAGGGGGGGGGGGGGGGTGGGGAGGGGAGCTGTAATTAATGTATGGTTTACTCAGGGTATAAATTCAGTCTACCCCCTGATGATTCTGGCCTACTAACTGTAGTGGATGCTAACTGTTCTAGTTCTATTTCTTCTTCTGTCTTATTAGTGATCTGTGTTTTTTCTTTTCTTAAATGATAAGTTAGCAATAAATCGGAACATCTTATTAATTTTGCCATATTCGGTAGATGCCACTTCATTACGACACTTCTGGCTACTTTTATTTCCGTGTAAATTTCCATATAATACATGTGATTTTCTCGCATCTTTATTTTCCTGTAAACCATGCCGCTCGTTTAAATCGGTATGCGAATATTTAATGCCCGACATTCGTGTCTCCTGTTTTGCTCTTTTGTTAGGCGAAGTTTCTACTGTTTCTTCTTCTCTTCTACTATTACATGCACCTTTAACTGGTACTTCTGGCGGTTTTAATTCTTTCAAACTAGACAGAGTATTAGTCCTGGTTCTAACCGCGACTAAAATTCTACGACCCGTTTTGTTTGTGATCCCAATTTCACTATCTGCGTCTAGTTTTCTGAGAATAGATCTGCCTTTATGTTACTAACTACAAACGGTAATGTATTTATTCCTTCACCTTCTTCTTCTGTAGGCATCACCTGTGCATAAGACAAATCCTGCTGATTTCTTTCTTTAATTGTCCCTACCTTCTCTACTTTCCTATGTGTGCTATTGCTATCTAGCCTTTTTACTTCTACCGCGTTTACTTCCCATAACCATTCCATTGCTAAACAACCCTCTTCATCTTCTTCTTGTTCCGACTTAACTTTAGTCGGTGTTAACTCTTTATGTTTCTCTATGTTCCCTTCCTCTTTAAAGTATTGACCGCGTGTCCCGTTTACAGTTACCGCGTTTACTTCGTTAATGTAGCTTTTATTAAACCGTTTCATGGAATTCCTCTCTTTTAACCCTCTTACTTCTAATTTGTTTGTCTTATCATCAGCAGCGCACGTGCTTTTATTACCTGTCTGCCATAATCCGTTATAGTTACTGATCTCGCGATTATTTCCTAAATTTTGCAATCTTATATTCTTATTGTAGCCTAATTTTCTTAACCTGTCTCTTTTGAATTTGTTGGCTTGATTATGGGTAGTACCGTGGGCCCTGTAATCTTGATTAGTGCTCATCGTGCTAAATCTGGAATCTGGATTACATGACCTGACTCGACTTCGGTTATTATCATGGATATTTCCTACTCTATTTATGTTCTGATATCTGTTACTATTATTATGCCACTGCTCCTGTGCTCTTATATGTCTGTTAATTTCTAACTTCCGTAACCTGTCTGCTGTATCTAAATTTTTAAAATGCCCTCGTTCATTCCGTATTTGTGACCTCAGTTGACCCAGATTTTTCTCGTACGCTTTTGTGTTGTCTGGTCTGCGGTACTGATTGTCTCTAGGGTATTGCAATCTCTCGTTAGCATAATTTCGCCTGTCTGGGAAACCGGACAGTCGATTAACATCGCCGTTACTTCTAGTGACTGTAGCTATGTTATAATTTCTTTCTCTCTGTCTTTGTCTACGACTATCTACTGTTGACCAATGCTGGGCAGTTTTTTGTTCTATAAAAAATGGAATACGTAGTAGTCTACCTAACTGTGCTACTTCATTAAAAACTCTGCTAAACTGTGCTCTCACTGTTCCTTGATATGCCATTATTAAAACCTGGAAAATTAACTAATGTAAACTAAATTAGAATTTAAAACAGAAAATGTCGTATTACCTTGTTAAGTGCGGTCTGAAAAAAAATTCTCGTTTCACAACACACTGTAATTAAAATCGGCACTGTCCTGAAATTGTTTTCTACGTTCAGGAAGAAAGGTAGGGAAAGATAGAAAGGTTTTTCCCTAAACCACTGTAAATTAAAAATCACAATATATTTAAACTAATTAATATTAATGTTCAAGGTTCTTTGAAATCGCGCTTATTTTGTAGTTCCTATTTGAAAAATCGGACAGCTCACAGTTCTTGACTTTCCTATAGTCTTCCGAGTGTGTAAAGTTAGGAAAAGTTTATATTATGGCTCCCGACTAGAACGGGCGCGTCCCCCTGATTCTAGTGTAGACGCTTTGCTCCAGACTAGAACGGGCGTGTCCCCCTGATTCTAGTGTAGACGGTTTACTCCAGGCTAGAACGGGCGTGTCCCCCTGATTCTAGTGTAGACGGTTTGCTCCGGGCTAGAACGGGCGTGTCCCCCTGATTCTAGTGTAGACGGTTGGCTCCAAAAGGTGGTGCAGGCTGTTGGTCTGGTTTACGTCTCCCTATTCTGATGACGGTTTTTCTCGACTTTTCTTACTCAGCAGACAAAATCATAAACTTGCTTTTAGTTCACCTTTTTATAGCAGTTGCTTATTTGTTATGTTGTAACAGCAGTCTTGTTTTTTAAAGATGTCGAGTACACAAGACTGATCGTTGGTCACGGCTCCAAATATCCTCACACTTGTTTAAACGGGGCGTCTGTACATCCCCCAAGAAATAGATGTGCCTAGTTCGGCCAAGTGGAATGAATATAGTTCGTATCTCTCTTCAATCGTACTCAAGAACAAGGCCAGTGATGTAATCAATTACATAAGAGCTGGTTTATTCATAATATTCTCGTCACACACATTTCATAAATTCAATAAGCAATAGTATATGAACACTTCTTATTGCTGTTACCAAAATTATGCCTCTACGAGTTCCTTAACCACTGTTCTGGCTAAACTCCAAGTTTAACGTATACCCTCTAAACCAAGTAAAGCACTAGTTTTCTCCTAACCGGTTTCTCTAGCGATCCAGCCCTAACTGTCCTCTCAAGCGGTTCCGGGGCTAACTCACTATTGTAGTTAAACTCCAAGTTTAACATATCCTTCTAAACGAAGTAAAGCACTAGTTTTCTCCTAACCGGTTTCTCTAGCGGTCTAGCCCTAACTGTCTTCTCATGGCGGTTCCGGGGCTAACTGTCCTCTCCAGCGGTTCCGGGACTAACTCACTTCTCAAGCCCCTGGCTCTGACTTTATTCCACCGCTTTCCCGCTCCTCCTGGCGTACCATCTCAATCACTCCCCTGTCACCTGTCCTTGGTGGTCACGTTTGGATGAACGTATCTCGTCAGCTGGTCACAGCTCACGGGTACTCGTCGAATGTTTCATCCCTCACTGTCAGATGTCAAGGCGGTGTATTCTGCATAGCTGGCTAGGCCATGGCTTTCTAATCACCCATTCTGTCATTTCACACAGTGATGGATTAGTACGCCGTGTGGTGGTCTGAAATGTATGCTTGTTCATTTAACCCCTTTCTGCCTATATTTCATTACAACACCACACAAGTTGCGTGGACAGTGAGGGATCCAGGTGAAACTGACCGCGGCTGGAGAACTACTGGCAGCTTGAATCAGCTGCTCTCAGTCAGTGCAAGAGTTTCGAGGTGTTGCCACAAGTGGGCCAGTTTCATGGTACACAGACATCTGTCTATTTGATTCCGATGAAGCTGTCCTGTTGAAACTGGTCCATGCTGGATTTCTGAGTGTTGCCAGGGATGGCTAAGGTTAGCAGACAGAGAGTGTTCATGCATTGGTCACCACGTCATCGTGCAGACAGACAGTGTTCATGCGTTGATCACCACGTCATCGTGCAGACAGAGAGTGTTCATGCATTGATCACCACGTCATCGTGCAGACAGAGAGTGTTCATACGTTGATCACCACGTCATCGTGCAGACAGAGAGTGTTCATACATTGATCACCACGTCATCGTGTAGACAGACAGTGTTCATACATTGATCACCACGTCATCGTGCAGACTGAGAGTGTTCATACATTGATCACCACGTCATCGTGCGGACAGACAGTGTTCATGCATTGATCACCACGTCATCGTGCAGACAGACAGTGTTCATGCGTTGATCACCACGTCATCGTGCAGACAGAGAGTGTTCATACGTTGATCACCACGTCATCGTGCAGACAGAGAGTGTTCATACATTGATCACCACGTCATCGTGCAGTCAGACAGTGTTCATACATTGATCACCACGTCATCGTGCAAACAGAGAGTGTTCATACATTGATCACCACGCCATCGTGCAGACAGACAGTGTTCATGCATTGATCACCACGTCATCGTGCAGACAGAGAGTGCTCATGCATTGACCACCACGTCATCGTGCAGACAGACAGTGTTCATACATTGATCACCACGTCATCGTGCAGACAGAGAGTGTTCATATATTGATCACCACGTCATCGTGCAGTCAGACAGTGTTCATACATTGATCACCACGTCATCGTGCAAACAGAGAGTGTTCATACATTGATCACCACGTCATCGTGCAGACAGACAGTGTTCATGCATTGATCACCACTTCATCGTGCAGACAGAGAGTGCTCATGCATTGATCACCACGTCATCGTGCAGACAGACAGTGTTCATACATTGATCACCACGTCATCGTGCAGACAGACAGTGTTCATGCATTGATCACCACGTCATCGTGCAGACAGACAGTGTTCATACATTGATCACCACGTCATCGTGCAGACAGAGAGTGTTCATACATTGATCACCACGTCATCGTGCAGACAGACAGTGTTCATGCATTGATCACCAGGTCATCGTGCAGACAGAGAGTGTTCGTGCATTGATCACCACGTCATCGTAGTAATGTGCGCGTGCGTAAAAAAAATCTATATACACATGTTTTTTGGTTGTATATTACAGTGTTGAAGGATAGTTGAGGTACTGGGTTGTATATTACAGTGCTGTTGGAGAGTTAAGTTACTGGGTTGTATATTACAGTGTTGGAGGATAGTTGAGATACTGGGTTGTATATTACAGTGTTGGAGGATAGTTGAGGTACTGTGTTGTATATTACAGTGTTGGAGGATAGTTGAGGTACTGGGTTGTATATTACAGTGTTGTTGGATAGTTAAGGTACTGGGTTGTATATTTCAGTGTTGTTGGATAGTTAAGGTACTCGATTGTATATTATAGTGTTGTTGGACAGTTAATGTACTGGGTTGTATATTTCAGTGTTGTTGGATAGTTAAGGTACTGGGTTGAATATTACAGTGCTGTTGGATAGTTGAGGTACTGGGTTGTATATTACACAGTTGTTGGATAGTTAAAGTACTGGTTTGTAAATTACAGTGTTGTTGGATAGTTAAGGAACTGGGTTGTATTTTACAGTGTTGTTGGATAGTTAAGTTACTGGGTTGTATATTACAGTGTTGTTGGATAGTTAAGGTACTGGGTTGTATATTACAGTGTTGTTGGATAGTTAAGGTACTGGGTTGTATATTACAGTGTTGTTGGATAGTTAAGATACTGGGTTGTATATTACAATGTTGTTGGATAGTTAAGGTACTGGGTTGTATATTACAGTGTTGTTGGATAGTTGAGGTACTGGGTTGTATATTACAGTGTTGTTGGATAGTTAAGGTACTGGGTTGGCTGTTTGTTCCTGTTTTCGACAGCCGCTACTCTCCCGTAGAAACCTAGCAGTCGTCATCACCTGTTCGCTCTGCACAAGATAGCAAAGGATAGGACGACTTGGTGTCAGCAGGCAGAGCGCCTATGCTCCTTTACAGAAAGTCAATCAGTCTCTCGATACCTTTTCTTCTTCTTTCGTTCGCCTGAAATAAGTTGTCTATATCAGCAGTTTTGTCTCTTGTATAAATTTCACTGTCGTTTTTAATTCATTCAGTGGTCCATAGAGTTTACTTTCCACCGTTGTTCTTTCTGGCCAAAAGGTTTGCCTTAATGTGTCAAATTCGGTGCAGTCCTGGAGTACATGCTCTGATGTCTGGGGCACATTTCCACAGGTGCACATGGCTGATACACCTATCTTGCATTTTGTGTACATGTGGTTGCGTAATCGGTTGTGCCCTGTTCTGAGGCGGAGGTTAATCTGTCCAAAATAAAATAGTCGTCTTGTGCTGGGACTGGTGGTTTCCTGATTGATTTAATTATTCTTTTCTTGTGGTGGTATGTGACTGTACACCCGGCTGCACTTTTGTCGCACCTTCTCTTGCCAGTTGATCAGCTTTCTCATTTCCAGGCACTCCACAATGAGACGGTATCCACTGCATTACGACTCTTAGCTGAAGGCTGAGTTGTGTCAGCAGTGTTTGCAATTCTGGTAGTTTCCTAGACTGGAGTGCTTCAAGTACTGATTTAGCATCTGTCAGCATTACCACATACTGTGAGCCAAGATTGGTACCGTAATGATCCATTCACGCTTCTGCCTTATTCGATCGCTCCCACAAAGTTTTCGACACATCAGGTTTGTCATGCCTCAGTTCATCACCCAGTGGTGTAGACGATCCAGCCAGATGCCTGTTCGTTTCCCAAAACACCGGTATATTTTAAAGCACGTATATGGGTATATGCTAATCAAAAGACATTCTGATATATAAGGTAAAGATAATCAGTTTGTATCATGTCAATAGGTATAAGGTGAAGGAGTTGGTGAAAACATTTACAATCGTAGCAGAATGCAGAAAATGTAACGTTCTCAAGAAATTATAGAAAGATAGTTAGACTAGAAATGGAAAGCAAAGCTAGAGTCGACAGTGACAGTTGTAGATAAGTGGTGACTGGAAACCGCGGCCACCAAGTGAGAATACGATACACTACCATCAAGTGCCGTGGTGACTGGAACCTATGGTTTTCAATTGAAGATACTCATACACTTCATTTAGTGTCATATATATATATATATATATATATATATATATATATATATATATATATATATATATATATATATATAACATATATATTTATAATACATCTGACAAGATATGTTTCAAGTGTGTTTCGATAAGTATGACGGTTAAGACATGTAGCCTAAGACAGAGACGTAACTCCGTCTTAAAGAATGTGAACTGTGGTAATTTGAATTGGACGAACACAGAGCAGGCAGAGACAGTTGTGTAAGTGTGGATAAAATCAAAGAATGACCTACTTCAACCTGTGTGAATGCTCCATCAGGTCAAATGGACAACATTAAAGAAGGACGGGACTTCAACATTTATGATTGATTTGATTCAAGAACCGAAATCACAGAACTCGGGGCATTCCCATAAGCGCTCCGTCCCCATCTTCAGCAGCCAGCGAAGAGGTCCGATACTAATGGTGCCAGTAGCATTCTAATTAAACGTCAATCTTGCCTTTCCTCTGAGCCTCGAGCATCTGCTAGAACCTCTCGTCACTTCCCCCCTGCATCAATCCCACCAGCCTGTGGTGATCTATCTGCTCCTCCCAACTGTACACGCTCTTCTACAAGGCACTAACCACGTCTGCCTTATTATGCATCAGTTGTGAACCAAGCTTTGCAGACCCAGCCAGTCTGTCCACCTGTTCATTTCCCAACACACCGGCATTTCCTGGTAAAAAAAATTCAGACAATACTCCTCACGAGGCATGCCTGTCCAGACCTTCTTCAGCGTGCTTTCTGAGTCAGCTACAATCACGATGCTTGTGTGTGTGGAAAGCTGCAGCGACCGGACAGAGGCCTGTATGAAAGTTTCATGAAGTCAAATAGACAACCAACAGGAATGACTGGACAGTGCTCTGTATGAATGTTTCATGAAGTTAAATAGACAACCAACAGAAAATGACTGGACAGTGCTCTGTATGAAAGTTTCATGAAGTTAAATAGACAACCAACAGGAATGACTGGACAGTGCTCTGTATGAATGTTTCATGAAGTTAAATAGACAACCAACAGAAAATGACTGGACAGTGCTCTGTATGAATGTTTCATGAAGTTAAATAGACAACCAACAGGAATGACTGGACAGTGCTCTGTATGAAAATTTCATGAAGTCGACCGGACAACAACAAGGAGTGACCAGGCAGCGGCTGCTGTGAGTGTTCCAGAACTTCAGTGGAAAATACCCCCGTGTGGGTTCCGGGGCCCCATTGTGGGGAAAACAAGAATAGACCCACTGCCTCCCCAAAGGCATGTCGTAAGAGTCGAATAATTGGGGAGCTTCCTTTGAAGTGCATCTGCCGGAGAGGCAAGGAACCAATTGTCAGTATTCAAGAGAATGAGATCTGTAAAACTGATGCACACGCAACACTCAGCTTCTGGAGCAGGACTGCAGTTCAGTAGTGGACGAGCAACCAGAACCTTCCGCCAGAGTTTACAGCTGGTGAACGCGAAGAAGAAGAAATAAGAAGAGGAAAATATCAAGGGAATGACCGAACAGCCCTCTGTATAAATGTTTGATCATGTCGAGCGAACAACATCAAGGAAATGACTAGATAGCGGTCTGTAAGAATGTTCTATATAGTAGAGTGGACATCAAGGAAATGACCGGACAGTGGTCTGTAATAATGTTCTATATAGTAGAGTGGACATCAAGGAAATGACCTGACAGCAGTCTGTAAGAATGTTCTATATAGTAGAATGGACATCAAGGAAATGACCGGACAGCAGTCTGTAAGAATGTTCTATATAGTAGAGTGGACATCAAGGAAATGACCGGACAGTGGTCTGTAAGAATGTTCTATATAGTAGAGTGGACATCAAGGAAATGACCGGACAGCGGTCTGTAAGAATGTTCTATATAGTAGAGTGGACATCAAGGAAATGACCGGACAGCGGTCTGTAAGAATGTTCTATGTAGTAGAGTGGACATCAAGGAAATGACCGGACAGCAGTCTGTAAGAATATTCTATACAGTAGAGTGGACAACAAGGAATAACCTGACAGCAGTCTGTAACAATGTTCCATATAGTCGAGTGGACAACATCCAGGAATGGACGGACATTAGCCAGAACAGTTTTCGAATCAGGTCAACGCGAGGTCGAGTAAAATGGCGTTGAAGACTGACGACATCTGAAGTCATTGCCGATGCTGTGATCATGGAGACAGGATTCAACTAAAGTCGTAGATGCATTGGGCGTACGGGCAGCATCGTCTCTAGCCAGACCACTGATTTCACATAGACAATGTACTTACAGTACGACGACTGTCAAATGTACAGCAGCTAGTGATTTCAGGCTCATTCTACCTCTTAAACCAGTCAACCGTCATATTTATGTCTATAAACATGTCAACACGTAAAGGCTGGCGCAACCAACCAGTACCTGGCAATAAAGAGATCAATTGATGCGTTACAGCTTACCGTTATGAAAGCGTTACAGCTTACCGTTATGAAACATTAAACAGCAAAATCACCAGTTATCAATTTACCTAACAATTATTGCCCATACGGTCACGCGACCAAAGTATTATTGAAATAATAATCTTGTTGGCCGCAAATGTGGGAAGGGGATGTGCACACACGGTTGTATTTTAGGACAGAGTTTGCACGCACATACAAATGTGGGGAGGGAGTTTAGCACACATGGAAAAATGTGAAAAGGGAGTTTGCAAAAAACATAAAAATATGGGCAGGGAGTTTGCATACACAGGCACATGTGAGGGATGAAATGTGTACACACAATCAAACGTTCAAATTGCAATCTGGGACATATGTTGATGATAGAAATTATCCAGGGATACATGTTTGCTGGGAGAATTTTTGTAAGGGAACTTAACCAGGGATACATGTACGTGGGACAAATGTTGGTAAGGAAACTTAACAAGGGATACATGTACGTAGGGCAAATGATAGAAATTATCCAGGAATATATGAATGCTGGGACAAAAGTTGGTGAGGGAACTTAACCAGGGATACATGTAAGTGGGACAAATGTTGGTGAGGGAACTTAACAAGGGATACATGTACGTGGGACAAATGTTGTTGTGGGAACTTAACAAGGGATACATGAATGCTGGAACAAATGTTGGTAAGGGAACTTAACAAGGGATACACATACGCCGATTATAATATTAGTGAGAGAACGTACCCATGAATTCAGGTACCTAGGCCAAATTATGATAGAAATGATCCAAGGATATATGCACTGTGTGACAATTTCAATGCAATGCTCTGCTCGATTGTTATACGTAATGTGGCTATCTGGTCAGTACAGGATCTGTCTGACCAAACACCTGCATGTTCATCTCTTAGCCTTTCATCAATAGTATCTTTTATTATTTCTAAAATAATCCTACTCAATATTTTACCAGAAACTGACAGCAACATAATTCCGCAATAGCTCTCTCACTCCTGTAAATCATCTTTTTTGGGTAGTACACAAGATATCATTCTCTCCAGTCTGCTGGGATTTCTTCGGTCTCCCAGACTTGAATTATTTTGATGGTTTCGGATGTTATCCACGCTTTATGTTTTCGTTCTTTCTTATCACGGAAGTTTAGACAAAATTTATTGAAGGTTCCATTGATTTGATCCCCGCAGACGGCAGTGCTTACATCTTCAGCTAGCTGCTGCAACACATGGTACTTTTTTTTTTAGAGACTGTTACTGATAATTGTTGAATGCGTTGTATATTACAGTGTTGAAGGATAGTTGAGGTACTGGGTTGTATATTACAGTGCTGTTGGAGAGTTAAGTTACTGGGTTGTATATTACAGTGCTGTTGGAGAGTTAAGTTACTGGGTTGTATATTACAGTGTTGGAGGATAGTTGAGGTACTGGGTTGTATATTACAGTGTTGGAGGATAGTTGAGGTACTGTGTTGTATATTACAGTGTTGGAGGATAGTTGAGGTACTGGGTTGTACATTACAGTGTTGTTGGATAGTTAAGGTACTGGGTTGTATATTTCAGTGTTGTTGGATAGTTAAGGTACTCGGTTGTATATTATAGTGTTGTTGGACAGTTAATGTACTGGGTTGTATATTTCAGTGTTGTTGGATAGTTAAGGTACTGGGTTGTATATTACAGTGTTGTTGGACAGTTAATGTACTGGGTTGTATATTTCAGTGTTGTTGGATAGTTAAGGTACTGGGTTGAATATTACAGTGCTGTTGGATAGTTGAGGTACTGGGTTGTATATTACACAGTTGTTGGATAGTTAAAGTACTGGTTTGTAAATTACAGTGTTGTTGGATAGTTAAGGTACTGGGTTGTATTTTACCGTGTTGTTGGATAGTTAAGTTACTGGGTTGTATATTACAGTGTTGTTGGATAGTTAAGGTACTGGGTTGTATATTACAGTGTTGTTGGATAGTTAAGGTACTGGGTTGTATATTACAGTGTTGTTGGATAGTTAAGATACTGGGTTGTATATTACAATGTTGTTGGATAGTTAAGGTACTGGGTTGTATATTACAGTGTTGTTGGATAGTTGAGGTACTAGGTTGTATATTACAGTGTTGTTGGATAGTTAAGGTACTGGGTTGGCTGTTTGTTCCTGTTTTCGACAGCCGCTACTCTCCCGTAGAAACCTAGCAGTCGTCATCACCTGTTCGCTCTGCACAAGATAGCAAAGGATAGGACGACTTGGTGTCAGCAGGCAGAGCGCCTATGCTCCTTTACAGAAAGTCAATCAGTCTCTCGATACCTTTTCTTCTTCTTTCGTTCGCCTGAAATAAGTTGTCTATATCAGCAGTTTTGTCTCTTGTATAAATTTCACTGTCGTTTTTAGTTCATTCAGTGGTCCATAGAGTTTACGTTCCACCGTTGTTCTTTCTGGCCAAAAGGTTTGCCTTAATGTGTCAAATTCGGTGCAGTCCTGGAGTACATGCTCTGATGTCTGGGGCACATTTCCACAGGTGCACATGGCTGATACACCTATCTTGCATTTTGTGTACATGTGGTTGCGTAATCGGTTGTGCCCTGTTCTGAGGCGGAGGTTAATCTGTCCAAAATAAAATAGTCGTCTTGTGCTGGGACTGGTGGTTTCCTGATTGATTTAATTATTCTTTTCTTGTGGTGGTATGTGACTGTACACCCGGCTGCACTTTTGTCGCACCTTCTCTTGCCAGTTGATCAGCTTTCTCATTTCCAGGCACTCCACAATGAGACGGTATCCACTGCATTACGACTCTTAGCTGAAGGCTGAGTTGTGTCAGCAGTGTTTGCAATTCTGGTAGTTTCCTAGACTGGAGTGCTTCAAGTACTGATTTAGCATCTGTCAGCATTACCACATACTGTGAGCCAAGATTGGTACCGTAATGATCCATTCACGCTTCTGCCTTATTCGATCGCTCCCACAAAGTTTTCGACACATCAGGTTTGTCATGCCTCAGTTCATCACCCAGTGGTGTAGACGATCCAGCCAGATGCCTGTTCGTTTCCCAAAACACCGGTATATTTTAAAGCACGTATATGGGTATATGCTAATCAAAAGACATTCTGATATATAAGGTAAAGATAATCAGTTTGTGTCATGTCAATAGGTATAAGGTGAAGGAGTTGGTGAAAACATTTACAATCGTAGCAGAATGCAGAAAATGTAACGTTCTCAAGAAATTATAGAAAGATAGTTAGACTAGAAATGGAAAGCAAAGCTAGAGTCGACAGTGACAGTTGTAGATAAGTGGTGACTGGAAACCGCGGCCACCAAGTGAGAATACGATACACTACCATCAAGTGCCGTGGTGACTGGAACCTATGGTTTTCAATTGAAGATACTCATACACTTCACTTAGTGTCATATATATATATATATATATATATATATATATATATATATATATATATATATATATATATATAAAAAACATATATATTTATAATACATCTGACAAGATATGTTTCAAGTGTGTTTCGATAAGTATGACGGTTAAGACATGTAGCCTAAGACAGAGACGTAACTCCGTCTTAAAGAATGTGAACTGTGGTAATTTGAATTGGACGAACACAGAGCAGGTAGAGACAGTTGTGTAAGTGTGGATAAAATCAAAGAATGACCTACTTCAACCTGTGTGAATGCTCCATCAGGTCAAATGGACAACATTAAAGAAGGACGGGACTTCAACATTTATGATTGATTTGATTCAAGAACCGAAATCACAGAACTCGGGGCATTCCCATAAGCGCTCCGTCCCCATCTTCAGCAGCCAGCGAAGAGGTCCGATACTAATGGTGCCAGTAGCATTCTAATTAAACGTCAATCTTGCCTTTCCTCTGAGCCTCGAGCATCTGCTAGAACCTCTCGTCACTTCCCCCCTGCATCAATCCCACCAGCCTGTGGTGATCTATCTGCTCCTCCCAACTGTACACGCTCTTCTACAAGGCACTAACCACGTCTGCCTTATTATGCATCAGTTGTGAACCAAGCTTTGCAGACCCAGCCAGTCTGTCCACCTGTTCATTTCCCAACACACCGGCATTTCCTGGTAAAAAAAATTCAGACAATACTCTTCACGAGGCATGCCTGTCCAGACCTTCTTCAGCGTGCTCTCTGAGTCAGCTACAATCACGATGCTTGTGTGTGTGGAAAGCTGCAGCGACCGGACAGAGGCCTGTATGAAAGTTTCATGAAGTCAAATAGACAACCAACAGGAATGACTGGACAGTGCTCTGTATGAAAATTTCATGAAGTCGACCGGACAACAACAAGGAGTGACCAGGCAGCGGCTGCTGTGAGTGTTCCAGAACTTCAGTGGAAAATACCCCCGTGTGGGTTCCGGGGCCCCATTGTGGGGAAAACAAGAATAGACCCACTGCCTCCCCAAAGGCATGTCGTAAGAGTCGAATAATTGGGGAGCTTCCTTTGAAGTGCATCTGCCGGAGAGGCAAGGAACCAATTGTCTGTATTCAAGAGAATGAGATCTGTAAAACTGATGCACACGCAACACTCAGCTTCTGGAGCAGGACTGCAGTTCAGTAGTGGACGAGCAACCAGAACCTTCCGCCAGAGTTTACAGCTGGTGAACGCGAAGAAGAAGAAATAAGAAGAGGAAAATATCAAGGGAATGACCGAACAGCCCTCTGTATAAATGTTTGATCATGTCGAGCGAACAACATCAAGGAAATGACTAGATAGCGGTCTGTAAGAATGTTCTATATAGTAGAGTGGACATCAAGGAAATGACCGGACAGTGGTCTGTAATAATGTTCTATATAGTAGAGTGGACATCAAGGAAATGACCTGACAGCAGTCTGTAAGAATGTTCTATATAGTAGAATGGACATCAAGGAAATGACCGGACAGCAGTCTGTAAGAATGTTCTATATAGTAGAGTGGACATCAAGGAAATGACCGGACAGCGGTCTGTAAGAATGTTCTATATAGTAGAGTGGACATCAAGGAAATGACCGGACAGCGGTCTGTAAGAATGTTCTATGTAGTAGAGTGGACATCAAGGAAATGACCGGACAGCAGTCTGTAAGAATATTCTATACAGTAGAGTGGACAACAAGGAATAACCTGACAGCAGTCTGTAACAATGTTCCATATAGTCGAGTGGACAACATCCAGGAATGGATGGACATTAGCCAGAACAGTTTTCGAATCAGGTCAACGCGAGGTCGAGTAAAATGGCGTTGAAGACTGACAACATCTGAAGTCATTGCCGATGCTGTGATCATGGAGACAGGATTCAACTAAAGTCGTAGATGCATTGGGCGTACGGGCAGCATCGTCTCTAGCCAGACCACTGATTTCACAGAGACAATGTACTTACAGTACGACGACTGTCAAATGTACAGCAGCTAGTGATTTCAGGCTCATTCTACCTCTTATACTAGTCAACCGTCATATTTATGTCTATAAACATGTCAACACGTAAAGGCTGGCGCAACCAACCAGTACCTGGCAATAAAGAGATCAATTGATGCGTTACAGTTTACCGTTATGAAAGCGTTACAGCTTACCGTTATGAAACATTAAACAGCAAAATCACCAGTTATCAATTTACCTAACAATTATTGCCCATACGGTCACGCGACCAAAGTATTATTGAAATAATAATCTTGTTGGCCGCAAATGTGGGAAGGGGATGTGCACACACGGTTGTATTTTAGGACAGAGTTTGCACGCACATACAAATGTGGGGAGGGAGTTTAGCACACATGGAAAAATGTGAAAAGGGAGTTTGCAAAAAACATAAAAATATGGGCAGGGAGTTTGCATACACAGGCACATGTGAGGGATGAAATGTGTACACACAATCAAACGTTCAAATTGCAATCTGGGACATATGTTGATGATAGAAATTATCCAGGGATACATGTTTGCTGGGAGAATTTTTGTAAGGGAACTTAACCAGGGATACATGTACGTGGGACAAATGTTGGTAAGGAAACTTAACAAGGGATACATGTACGTAGGGCAAATGATAGAAATTATCCAGGAATATATGAATGCTGGGACAAAAGTTGGTGAGGGAACTTAACCAGGGATACATGTAAATGGGACAAATGTTGGTGAGGGAACTTAACAAGGGATACATGTACGTGGGACAAATGTTGTTGTGGGAACTTAACAAGGGATACATGAATGCTGGAACAAATGTTGGTAAGGGAACTTAACAAGGGATACACATACGCCGATTATAATATTAGTGAGAGAACGTACCCATGAATTCAGGTACCTAGGCCAAATTATGATAGAAATGATCCAAGGATATATGCACTGTGTGACAATTTCAATGCAATGCTCTGCTCGATTGTTATACGTAATGTGGCTATCTGGTCAGTACAGGATCTGTCTGACCAAACACCTGCATGTTCATCTCTTAGCCTTTCATCAATAGTATCTTTTAATATTTCTAAAATAATCCTACTCAATATTTTACCAGAAACTGACAGCAACATAATTCCGCAATAGCTCTCTCACTCCTGTAAATCATCTTTTTTGGGTAGTACACAAGATATCATTCTCTCCAGTCTGCTGGGATTTCTTCGGTCTCCCAGACTTGAATTATTTTGATGGTTTCGGATGTTATCCACGCTTTATGTTTTCGTTCTTTCTTATCACGGAAGTTTAGACAAAATTTATTGAAGGTTCCATTGATTTGATCCCCGCAGACGGCAGTGCTTACATCTTCAGCTAGCTGCTGCAACACATGGTACTTTTTTTTTTAGAGACTGTTACTGATAATTGTTGAATGCGTCTACACAAGTCACTAAATCCCAAAGCTGTGTTTTCATGGAGTTTGCATATTTATGAGATCCGCCTGAAACTGTTGGTTGATACATCCTATAATGGTGGCACGTCTTTTCAAACGTCGATGGACCTGTTTATGCAGAGTATACGCATCTTTGTGACCAAATCTTTCTGTGATCTATTTTGCCCCGACTATGGTGTGGCGTTGCCAGGCGACAAATCCACTATACGTCCCGTTTTCAACAGGATCATAGTAATGTTTTCTTGTTTGTGGGGCCATTTTTCACACCGGGGTATTGATATTTTAGACTTTTGCTTTTTTTGCAAAGTGGAAAACGAAGGTACCGATAGTGTCTCTGGTTGAGCTATCTTCTTGTTAGTTTTAAC
The DNA here is from genome assembly GCA_905116865.2 of Candidula unifasciata. NCBI lineage: Eukaryota > Metazoa > Mollusca > Gastropoda > Stylommatophora > Geomitridae > Candidula > Candidula unifasciata. The sequence continues at coordinate 333,667 of CAJHNH020000805.1, read as the reverse complement.
CAGCAGTGTCAAATGACTCTCAGCCTCTGTGTTTTTCTTTTTTAAAACCGGTGAAGTCGGCGGCTGCTGTCGTTGCTCTGTATTAGTTCCGTATGAGAGTGTTTCTATGAGGTCCTGTGAGGCTGTTTTAATTATGTATTTGGAGGTACCGGGTTTCACATCGCACACAAAGCGCAGCTCGTTTTTCGTCGTTAAATACTTCGCTGCGTAGTCTGATTTGGTACGGTGTTCCCTGTCGGAGATGGAAAAGCAAATAACCGTTAGATTTAGCTGTGGCATCCTTAAAGCTTTCTTAGACGTAGGAAACGCGGCCGGGATACATCTGTTTGATATAGTGGTAATCTGTGAGCCGTCACGAGGGTTTTTGAAAACTGTGAGGCAATGCGAATTATAACTGTTGGTTCTCTGTTCTTGATCACTCCCAAAGAGGTTTTTACACAATATAAATAACACTAATGTTGCAATAGTAACAACTTTTAGTAAACAGCTTAGTGACTCTGTCATCAAGTCTCGAACATCAAATCGTCTATAATAACTTACCGGCGCCTAGCCCCTCGTCATTAGTCCTTATCAGGTTGACCTTCGCTAAAGATGACTTCCTCCACGTTGTCCTACAGGGGTTGTCATTCTACGTAGTACCAAATAATCTCCTCCGGGACCGGATCGCTCATATCAGCCAGATTGCACAAAGACGGGTTTACCACTTCCCGTAGGTCCGGCGTTGTGAACGGGTGCCTCCAGCGTGGGTCCATAACTAATAATAATATTGTTTGCCTCAAACAGTTGGTTGTATCATGTTTCATGTAAAAGGGATTTATCTGTCGGGTCCTCAGCTCTGTCAGCCCTCACACACTAAATCAGCAGCCTAGATGACCCTTGACCCCCAATCACGTGGCCATGTGACTCAAATAAATCAAGAAGTCATCGAAATCTATAATCTACAAAAAATAAAACAAAAACATCACGCTTAGAAGGTGCCAGTCATAGATGCCTTCAATAAAAGTCATGAGGAGGTGCATACATAATAAAGAAGAACCTCTTCAGTATAGGTAACATAGCGGCTACACCAAGAAAATGGTATGCGTAATGCTAGGTATTACTACTGGCATGGGATCTAACAAGCATTCTTGTTGCCTAGAAAGCACCATAAACGGCTGCTTGTATTGTGTCGATAACAACACTTAGCGCTATCTCTCTCTCTCTCTCTCTCTCTCTCTCTCTCTCTCTCTCTCTCTCTCTCTCTCTCTCTCTCTCTCTCTCTATCTGCACATCGACCAGTCACGTTGTCTACATTCTCTGTTGCTCTTGAGCTGTATGTTGCCTTTAACTCAGTTGTCGTAATTCAAGAGCATTTTCTGCGAATGCCGCTGTCGGTCAAACTTAAGTTGCTTGAACTTTTGCAGCCTTCCTTGTGTAGACATTGCCTTGCACTAGTGAATAATTAATAGATTGGTTTTATAGACGTTCTGGGGCAATGTTGCGTGGTTCTGAGGTTCATGTACCCAGAGGACAGCCATGCTGGAATGTAGGATAGCTGCTCTACGGTTGACCAGCTACAGTTGACCAGCTACGGTTGACCAGCTACGGTTGACCAGTTACGGTTGACCAGCTACGGTTGACCAGCTGGGGGCAGATGTCCCTCTGACTAAGCACAGATACCACAATCCCTGGCATAGATTGCTACTGTACCATTTGAATTGAATCTCTTCCTGGGCTGCTGAAATAGGAACAGAGATCATGGAAATATCGCCAGTGGTTTTTGAACCAGCTCATTTCAATGCAGAGTTGAATATCATATCTGATTCTTGTGTAGGAATCCTCAAGATCAAGCGCTGCAACTGCTGTTTCCTGTATCTTCTGAAATCCACCCCCACCTCCCCACCATCACACACAAAAAATTTAGAAAGGTGATTGGCCTCCTATAAGTATATATATCAGTTATTTTTGAGTCTATATACTTGTAAATCTTAAATTATTGTAAATGTATCACACACACACACATGTATATATATATATATATATATATATATATATATATATATATATATATATATATATATATGCTGTTCAACTTATTATTACTATTATTCACATCCTGGTTATTGAAACGTTGGTCTCCTCACGAAAAGTAGGTCAAGTTACATTGATAAATTTGTTGGACTAGTCTACCATGGTCTAGGTTATAGGTGTGGCGGTCTTTTGTTGTCTTGCATTTACGTTTTTATTCCGAGAAAGAGACTCCATGTGAGATAGGTTTCATCACTCTCTAAAGGGGTTGTGTGTTAGACCCAGTTGTCGATGTTTTTGGAGTGTTAAAACATCTGGCATGATGAAATAAATACACGACACGCAATGTCAACGAAATTGCGGAACACACCCGTGAAAGTAACCCAAGGTCGCGTGGCTCAAGGTAGACCAATCATAAGTTAGCTAGCTGATAGTCGTTCAATTAGAAGTGAGATAGCGTTTATATGGACGGTCGTTGGGCAGAGCAATGTGACTTTTGTCGACATTTTTGAGATTATTATAATAATTTATGTATGCACGTTAATAAATGAATACAAGTACAAATTGGAAATGGACATCCCTGTACTCGGGACATTGCCACTCATGTTCTGTTATCTGTGTCCCACACAGAGTCGACTTGCCAAATGTTCTGTTATCTGTGTCCCACACAGAGTCGACTTGCCAAATGTTTTGTTATCTGTGTCCCACACAGAGTCGACTTGCCAAATGTTTTGTTATCTGTGTCACACACAGAGTCGACCTGCCAAATGTTCTGTTATCTGTGTCACACACAGAGTCGACTTGCCAAATGTTCTGTTATCTGTGTCACACACAGAGTCGACCTGCCAAATGCACCGGATGTATTTAATTAGGTCTGTGTCCCTGTTGGTTGCAATCCAAGTAGTTCCCCTGTGGAATGAATTTTTTTGTTTTTTTGAAGCACCACCTTGGCTTTTGCCAGGGGCCCTAAATATAGCTGTGCCACAATTGTGGCCATAACGTCTGAAGGGAGGTTCAGGGGCATCTCCACGGGTGATGCTCATCCACATAGTGGCACTTAGTGGCACTATCGCTTGTGTTATGTCCTGGTGGGGTAGAACAAGCAAGAAAGCTTTGACGCACCGTGCCCCCCGCCCCCCACCCCCCTTTTCTCCCCGGTCCCGTGTTTACAGAAATTTAGAAAGTTGTTGTTACAAAAGGTAAGATAATGAATGCATTCTAAAACGAAGATCGAGGAAGAGTTTAGCTCTTTCTTAGTGGGCTATTTATTCCCATGCAAATGAAAAGATCGCCATTTTTGTGCAGAAACGTGGTACACCCTATTCTACAGACTCACACTTGATAACATATGTTATCATGAATTAGAGTGGGTTGGCTATTTTAGATTAGCGAGAAAATAAGAGGGAAGCAGATAACTGTATGTCCAACAACAAAACAACGGTTGTCATTTGAACGAAAAACTTTATTTGTTGCTTGTTATTTTATTCAGTGAATTGGTTCAGGTTTTTAGTGAGAGCTAAAGTTGTTGGACAGGTCCTTATTCTCGGATATTGCCAACCAGGTAACCGATAAAAGTTGCGTAGATCTGGTCAGGTAAGCCGTAGAGTTCTGTGTCGCCAACTGGTTTCACGTAGACCCGGTCACCTTTTTTCACTTTCAGAGCCGCGGAGTTTCCTGTCAGCAACAGCATTTTGATTTGGTACTTCACAATGAATATCTGTCTATCTATCTATCTGTCTATCTATCTATCTATCTATCTATCTATCTATCTATCTATCTATCTATCTATCTATCTATCTATCTATCTATCTATCTATCTATCTATCTATCTATCTATCTATCTATCTATCTATCTATCTATCTATCTATCTATCTATCTATCTATCTATCTATCTATCTATCTATCTATCTATCTATCTATCTATCTATCTATCTATCTATCTATCTATCTATCTATCTATCTATCTATCTATCTATCTATCTATCTATCTATCTATCTATCTATCTATCTATCTATCTATCTATCTATCTATCTATCTATCTATCTATCTATCTATCTATCTATCTATCTATCTATCTATCTATCTATCTATCTATCTATCTATCTATCTATCTATCTATCTATCTATCTATCTATCTATCTATCTATCTATCTATCTATCTGTCTATCTATCTATCTGTCTATCTATCTATCTGTCTATCTATCTATCTGTATGTCTATCTATCTGTCTGTCTGTCTATCTATCTATCTGTCTGTCTATCTATCTATCTGTCTATCTATCTATCTGTCTATCTATCTATCTATCTATCTATCTATCTATCTATCTATCTATCTATCTATCTATCTATCTATCTATCTATCTATCTATCTATCTATCTATCTATCTATCTATCTATCTATCTATCTATCTATCTATCTATCTATCTATCTATCTATCTATCTATCTATCTATCTATCTATCTATCTATCTATCTATCTATCTATCTATCTATCTATCTATCTATCTATCTATCTATCTATCTATCTATCTATCTATCTATCTATCTATCTGGGACTGAGCCTCGAGAGGCAGGGGGTAAGAAGTGTTGGTGTTGTGGGTAGTGGGTTCCCCCCCTTACTTCACCCTAGGTCTAGTGAATATCTGTTCACGAAAGGAGCGTCCATTGTGGTGTCAGCCTCTTGACCTAGCAAAACCTCTCTTACCTCAAGACCATTGTGCGTGGCGAAGAGTCACAGCCTCCCCGAGGTAGTCCCGGTAACTGGGGGTGCGAATCCCCAGGCAAAACACAATGGATCTAGAGGAGCAAACCTCGATAATAAACCCGGTGCACCACACCGTACTGCCCCCTGTGGGAGGGAAGGAACCAGAGGTGTGCTGAACAGTCTTAGGAATGGAAACAAGTATGCTAACCCCCCTGAATACCGGAAACTATCGTGAAGGCACAGGGACTCAGGACATGACGATCCAGTTGCCCCAACTACTCATGCTTAGGCCATGCTTAGAGACATGAAGAGCTCAGCGAAACCTGCAGGCAATCTGGTGGCGGGGAATGAGAACACTGTGAGCCCCACCTTAGCTACGTGTTAAAGGGAAAGGCAGAAACACAACCCATATTTTCCTTTAGAACTGTACAGGGCATTTCTAGCTGCTGCCCGGGGAGGTAGGTAATCCACAGACACCCCAGCACCACAATGCCATGAATATGTCAAAATTTAAGAATACATACGAGATCGGTCGTCGCCTCGTCTATCAAGGCCCGCGCCAGACAGTGGGAAACCAGGCTGTCATGTGCGAAAAATTGGCTACTGGAAAATTTGAAATAAATAGGGAAAACAGACACCCCAGGAGGAGGAAGAGTGGGAGGGAGAGCAAAAAGAACTCAGACAGCACAGCAAAAAATACACAGATGCTCAATATTCTGCAGCTGAACATCTGTGGAATAAGAAATAAGAAACTTGAACTTGCCAAACTGCTAAACAACCACAGGGTACACGTGGCTGCCCTACAAGAAACCCTGCATAAAGACTCTGATCTGCATCTCACTGGATATACTAGTTATGCCTGTAAGTGCAATGACTGCCGGGGCATAGTGACCTATATCAGAAATGACATACAAGGAGATGTAACAATGCTGTCGACATCTCACCCTACAGATGTGCAAAAAATAACTATCTGGTACAATGGAAGCAAATATACGATATACAACGTGTACAGCCCACCTCAGACAACATGCAACATACCAGAACTATACAAGACACAGTACCATAAAACCCTTCTTGTTGGTGACTTTAACGGACACTCGCCACGTTGGGGTTACCCTGACTACAATAGCACAGGGAAATACATCGAAAATACTTGTGAAACAACTAACCTATTAGTGCTGCAGGACACAGAGTCTACACCTACACTGTTACACAGGGCCCACCTATCTCTTAGCAGACCAGACCTGACCATCTGCTCATCCGACTTAGCAGACGCAAGCTATCCCCAAGTCCTGGACGACATAGGAAGTGACCACAAACCTATACTCACAACTGTAAGCACCACCCCTAAATTACGCTTCAAGCAGAAAACCCGTTGGAATTTCCGAAAAGCAAACTGGAAACTATTTCAGGAAACATCTGACTGCCTCCTGGGAAGAATTGACAACAGCTGTGTGGAAACTTTTTGTGAAGACATAACACAAGCAATCCTGAATGCAGCGTCGAAAGCCATCCCAAGGGGCAGCCGGAAGGCATATAAACCTTTTTGGAATCAAGAAATTCAAAATACAAATCTGAAAGGATTAAAGCAAGAATATTTCTCGAAACTGCACGTTCAACAGAAGCAAAGATCCAATACAATAAAGCATGTGCCAGAGTAAAGCTTGTAGTTAATAAGGCTAAAAGAGATAAATGGACAGAAACTTGCTCCAACTTAGACCTTAGACAGAATGGAAATAAAGCATGGACTTTAGTTAAAAACCTCTCCGGAGAAAGTAGAAGGGTGAACCCAAAACCAGTGACAGATGGGAGTAAGACAATCACTGAAGACAAGAAGAAAGCAGAACATTTCAATCATTATTTTGCCTCAGTTAACAGAGCAGGTAAGCTGTCAGAACTCAATAGAACACAGCTCTCTCAGTTGAAGAAACAAGAGAGAGCTCCAACAGCCAGCGACTCCCTTTTTGAAAATGAATTTAGCATGGATGAACTAGAGCAAGCCCTGAAGAAATTAAAACCTAGAAAATCTCCAGGCCCAGATAAGATCCACAACGAAATGCTGCTACATCTTGGCCGGTCTGGGAGAGAAGTAGTTCTCAGGCTTATTAATAAAACTTGGAGGTCAAGCAAACTTCCAAGGGCATGGAGGAATGCATATATCGTCCCCATCCTTAAAACCAAAAAGCCTCCAGATGACCCCAAAAGCTACCGCCTGATATCCTTAACATCATGCTTGGGCAAAGTTGCAGAAAGAATGATAAACAGGCGCTTATATTGGTTCCTTGAGAGTTCTGGTGTTCTATGCCATGAACAGGCAGGCTTCAGAACCAACAGCTGCACAGAAGACCAGCTGTTCAGACTGACACAAAGAATACATGATGGCTTCCAGAATAAGAAACACACAGTGGCAGTCTTTGTCGATCTCCAGCAGGCCTATGACAGAGTATGGAGAAAAGGTCTCCTGATGAAGATGATGAGCATAGGAATACATGGCAGATTGTATAACTGGGTGAAATACTTCCTGATAGATAGAACAATCCAGACTAAGATGCACAACGCAATCTCTTCTAAAGAAGTCTTGGAGGAGGGCTTGCCACAAGGCTCATCATTGAGCTGTACACTATTCCTAATCTTTATCAATGACCTGCCAGAACAAATCAAGGCCGAAAAAGCCTTGTACGCTGATGACCTAGCAATATGGCAGAGTCATGAAAATGTGGAAAGTGGAGCCCAAAGACTGAATGGAGACCTTAGAAGACTGCATGATTACTGCCAAAGATGGAAACTCAAGATTAACTGTGCAAAGACAGTCTACACAATCTTTACCAAAAGCCACCAAGTAGCAAGGAAGAATATTAACCTGAGGTTAGACAAACACCAAGTGATGAAAGAAGAGCATCCCACATACCTTGGAGTCACACTTGACCCGCAGCTCAGCCTCAAGAACCATATTGAAAACATCAGGAATAAAGCATTGAGGCGGTTACAGTTATTAAAGAGACTTGCAGGTACATCATGGGGATCAGACAAGGAAACTCTGAGGGGCTTATACCTATTATATGTTCGCTCTGTGATAGAGTACAACAACTCACTGCTTACAACTTGTTCCAAAACTAACCTAGAGACTCTTGACAGAGTACAAAATAATGCCCTCCGATTAATCTGCGGAGCTATGCAGTCTACACCAACTGCTGCATGTGAAATCCATACAAATGTGGAACCCCTCGGGTTGCGGAGAGAAAAAGCCACTTTAGAAATTTATGAAAGATGCGTTAGGAAAAATCGTAACCATCCTAATAGACATCTTGTAGAAAACTGGGAACCCAAACAAAGAATAAAGCACAAATCGGTTTTACACTGTGTTAATGAAATTCAGGACAGATACCACCTCCCAAAAAGACGTCAAGGAATTCAGAATGTTGCAAAAAACCTACCACCACATGCTCGCTTTAAAGCTCCAGAAGTCCAAACTAAATTGGTAGGCGAGGAAACCAAACAGTCCGACCCAATCGCTCTTATGAACTCATCACTAAAGACCGTTGATTCTTACCCCCAAGAATGGATACATGTCTATACTGATGGATCAGCATTTAAAGCTACCATTAAAGCAGGTTACGGAATCTACATAGGTTATCCCGATGGATCTGTTGAAGAGATTTTTGATGCATGCGGGGAATTCTGTTCAAACTATGAAGCTGAAATAATTGCACTGGAAACAGCAGTATACCACCTAAAGACTGTAATGGATGTTTACCCCTCAAAGGTCCAAAATATTGTCATCTTCACAGATTCAATGTCTGCCCTTCAAGCTCTGGAGGGCAATGAACGCTGCAGAACTGACATAGCCAAGATAATCCTGGATGCCGATCAGCTTATTACCTCATACAACATCAGAATAGTGATGCAGTGGATTCCAGGTCACTCCGGCACACCAGGTAATGACAGAGCTGACAGATTGGCAAAGAAAGGAGCAACACAAGAACAACCACCTACAGCGACAACCCTCCAGACAGCAAAAACACTGATACGAGCTATAAACAAAGAGACTTGGTTGAACAGATGGGCCATGGGAGACACTGGAAGAGAGGTTTATAGAGAGGCCACCATCTTTAGACTTAGAACGCAACATACTCCACTCAATGGACACCTAAACAGAATACAGCCACAACACTCCCCAGAGTGCCAGCTATGTAACTACCCCTACGAAACTGTTGAACACCATCTCTTTGAGTGCCCAAAACTCAGTGAGACAAGAAGAACGCTACTCCCTCCGAGACCAGACAAGTGGAACACCTTGTACGGAGGAAAAGAACAGCTTGTGAAAACATGCAAATTCCACTACATGGCATTGGGCCAAAGGGCGAAAGCTCATGCGCCGCTGGATCGATAACAACAACAACAACAATCTATCTATCTATCTATCTTTATGTGTCTTATTTGTTTGCGTGTGTGCCTATTTGTTAGAATGTGTCTGTGTTTGTAACTATGTGTATAAGTGTGTGTGAGTGTATGTATGTATTGTAGTCTTATTTGGTCGTGGATTAAAATGTCAATTAAGAGGACAGGTAGAGGTCACACGGCCTCGAATCTAAAGTTACCTAGGCGAGGGTTTTATAAGTTCGGGATGAAATGGTTTCCTGGCTGAGAACCGGCGATGGGAGTGGCAAGTTGTAGTTGATTCCTGAGTGCTGGTAGATTTATCTGAGAGGAGAGTATTTGGGTGTTATCAGATACAATAGGCTCTGGTCAACTAGTCCGGAGCTAGTTTGATCGAGGCATGGGAAGTGTTGGTTCTTGGGGTTTAAACCATGGAAGGGAACTTGTGTTGTACAGTGAAATGTATTACCAGGGTAGAACAAGTGGAGGTAATTATAAGACCTATAACTGGGGACAGTCAGTTGGGAGTTCGTTGAGATTTTGCTATCGTCCAAATCGGACGGTCTATTTCTTTTTATGAGTATATTGTAGTAACATTCCTTCTAGTGAGATTTGTGCTTGCCCGCAGTTTGCGGGAGACAGTTTGATGTCTGGTTTAGTTTTTGATGGCATGATTATATATGGTATAGGTTGTATTTGTTAGGATTGTCAGTGCAGACAGTAGAGACTTATTATTGTACATATAATCATCATCATCATCATCATCTTGTGACATGCAATGTGAATAGCATTAAAGTTAATGTGGCCTGTCACAAGTCACTATTGTTGACTTGTCAGGATAGTTGCAACCGTATTTGCTGGTGCCATGCCAAGTGTGCCCAGGTGTTATAATATGCAGGACTGCAGCACATCCATCAAGGAGACAACCCGCGGCATATTAGCCTAGACACCCTAGACCTATATACTGCATGTGTGGGTATGTATGTAATGTGTGTATGCATGTTTGTGGATGTGTGTATGCATTTGTAGATGCATAAGTATGTGGGTGTACGTGAGTGTATTTAGGTATATATGCAAGAAAGCATGTTTGTGTGTAAATATGTTGTGTAAAGATGTAGGTGTATGTATTGATGTGTATATGTATATGTATGTATGTGTGTATGTATGTTTACATGTGAGTGTAAATGTGTGGTTGTGGGTGTCTGTACATGTGATTGTATGTGTGTGTATGCATGCATGCATGTGAAGGTGTGTATGTATGAAATTTGTGTGGGCATATATGTATATGTGTGTCTTTTCTGTTTGCATATATATGTAGATGCTTTTATGTATGTATGTATGTATGTATGTATGTATGTATGTATGTATGTATGTATGTATGTATGTATGTATGTATGTATGTATGTATGTATGTATGTATGTATGTATGTATGTATGTATGTATGTATGTATGTATGTATGTATGTATGTATGTATGTATGTATGTATGTATGTATGTATGTATGCTATGTATGTATGTATGTATGTATGTATGTATGTATGTATGTAGTATGTATGTATGTATGTATGTATGTATGTATGTATGTATGTATGTATGTATGTATGTATGTATGTATGTATGTATGTATGTATGTATGTATGTATGTATGTATGTATGTATGTATGTATGTATGTATGTATGTATGTATGTATGTATGTATGTATGTATGTATGTATGTTATGTATGTATGTATGTATGTATGTATGTATGTATGTATGTATGTATTTATGTGCGCGCG
>CAJHNH020000805.1:295736-322784 GCA_905116865.2 Candidula unifasciata | reverse complement strand
GAACAATGAGTTCGACTGTCACAAAATCGATTACCATTGACATGGAGAGTATAGGCGTGATGTGCACTCCAAGTCATCGATTCGTGTTAAACAAGATTCAGACCTGCAATGTCGACGCCCTTTTGTCTGGCTCCTGCAGTAATAGATACGTGTGGAGTTTCTATTATATAGACACTGTTGCCGTCATGCATACGTGTGGAGCTCCTGTTCTTTAGTCATTCTTGAATTCATGGATACGTGTGGAGCTCCTGTTCTATAGTCACTGTTGCCGTCATGGATACGCGTGGAGCTCCTGTTCTATAGTCATTGTTGCAGTCATGGATACATGTAGAGCTCCACTTCTATAGTCACTGTTGCAATCATTGATACGTGTGGAGGTCCTGTTCTATAGTCATTGTTGCAATCATAGATACGTCTTTAGCTCTTCTTCTATAGTCATTGTTGCAGTCATGGATACGTATGGAGCTCCTGTTCTATAGTCATTGTTGCCCTCATGGATACATGTAGAGCTCCACTTCTATAGTCATTGTTGCAATCATGGATACGTGTGGAGCTCCTGTTCTATAGTCATTGTTGCAATCATAGATACGTCTTTAGCTCTTCTTCTATAGTCATTGTTGCAGTCATGGATACGTATGGAGCTCCTGTTCTATAGTCGTTGTTGCAATCATGGATACGTGTGGAGCTCCTGTTCTATAGTCTTTGTTGCAGTCATGGATAGGTGTGGAGCTCCTGTTCTATAGTCATTGTTGCAGTCCTGGATATGTATGGAGCTCCTGTTCTATAGTCATTGTTGCAATCATGGATACGTATAGAGCTCCTGTTCTATAGTCATTGTTGCCGTCATGGATACATGTAGAGCTCCACTTCTACAGTCGTTGTTGAAATCATGGATACGTGTGGAGCTCCTGTTCTATAGTCATTGCTGCAATCATGGATACGCGTGAAGCTCCTGTTTTATAGTCATTGTTGCAATCATGGATTCGTGTGGAGCTGCTGTTCCATAGTCATTGTTGCAATCATGGATACGTGTGGAGCTCCTGTTCTGTAGTCATTGTTGCAGTCATGGATAAGGTTGGAGCTCCTGTTTTATAGTCATTGTTGCAGTCTTGGATACCTGTGGAGCTCCTGTTCTATAGTCATTGTTGCAGTCATGGATACATGTAGCGCTTCTCTTATATAGTCATTTTTGCAGTCATGGATAAGGTTGGAGCTCCTCTTATATAGTCATTGTTGCAGTCATGGAAACGTGTGAAGCTCTTCTTCTTCATTAATTGTTGCAGTCATGGATACCATGTTAGTTCATTCTATCCACATGTCAGTAAATTATGTCAAAACATCATACCACCCTCTCAAAACATCCTATCTCCCTGTTAGTAAATTCTGTCAATACATCATACAACCCTGTCAACACATCCTATCCCCCTGTCAGTAAATTCTTTCAATACATTATACAACCCTGTCAACACATCGTATCCCCCTGTCAGTAAATTCTCTCCGTCGGTAAATTATATCTTCCTGTCAGTACATTCTATACCCTTGTCAGAAGAGCATGTATCCCCACTTGTACAGTATATATCACTATCATTGCAACATTATCCTTGTTAGCCACGCATCTAATTTCTTTTATTATCTGAATATGTCTCTCTCTCTCTCTCTCTCTCTCTCTCTCTCTCTCTCTCTCTCTCTCTCTCTCTCTCTCTCTCTCTCTCTCTCTCTCTCTCAGTAACTCATATATCTATATCACTGCAGTATATTTTTGTCAGTACATTATATCTCACTGTCAGTGTATCTCATTGTCAGCACAGCACATCTCCCTGACAATACATTATACCTATCTGTTCAGTGCTACATACATCCATTTCGGTAACTCCTATTTCTCTGTTAGTAAATCATCTCAACATAGCAATGCAGACTTGACCTGTCAGAAAACCATACTGACTGCCACCATGAAATGTCGCAAAACGCTAGAGTAAAGTCCAGATGAGAAGAGCACATCCTGGTTGTCAAAGGTCTAAAACAAATGGTTAATTTTACAGTCACATATTGTCACATCTGATCTGTCGTGTTCACAGTGTTGTCCAGATTTGTTGATGAAATATAGGACTTGGGCTTTCCAGAATTGTGTAAGAATATTGCAGGTGTGTGGGAGGTATGACGATAACAGTATCCTGAATTTTATTGCCCGAAGATCTACTTCATCTCTAGAATGAAGCTTCCGGTTCCGACATTGATAGGGAATGGATGACGGTTGAGAACTTGGCTTATGTTGACTGTTCTCGTCGCCGTTTCTCCTCCAGTTTCGATGTTGCAAGATTGTGAAAGTCCGGTTTGCAGCCGGAGCCACTGAGTTTAGTGCTCCTGGCGACACTATGAGCTGTGATTATTGGTTATTGACTGAGTTCCAGATTCGTATAAAATAGCAGTGATTGTTGATGTATTTTTTTTTATTTGATTGTGTTCCTGGAAAAAGGCGTGTGCTATAGGTGCTATTTATTTGCTGGCAATAGCTGCTGCTTGGCTGAGGACTTTCGGAGAATTGTCAGGAATAGTTTAAATATACTGAGCGCCCAGCTATTTTCAGAGATGACGCCTGGTCTCGCTGTGTGTTTAAGGAGGCATGCATCTTTTGGTTTGCCAAATCAAATCGTGTGTGTTTTGCTAAGGACACTTTGTATGGCTACAGCATTCACTTTATGTTGTTGTTTGCTGTGATGCTGGAAGCGTAACGACTAAGTAACTAACTAACTAACTAACTAACTAACTAACTAACTAACTAACTAACTAACTAACTAACTAACTAACTAACTAACTAACTAACTAACTAACTAACTAACTAACTAACTAACCAACTAACTAACTAACTAACTAACAAATGAATCTTGTCTGTAAATGTCGCATTCGGGTCCTCATTGGCTGACTCTAGGCAGTGTTACTGTCACAGTGACGGTCTATTAAAAAAACAAAAAAGCGCTTTCCTTGTCTTCGGACAGCGGTGTGAGGATCGCGGTGTGGAAGAAATTGAAATTTCACTTTGTCATATTTCCAAATCAGCAGTGGGTGTGCTGCAGCCACCTTCATTGCGGAGAGGGCACACAGTTTGGAAACTTTCAGGATGCCATGTGTCTCATTGTCAAAGCAGAATTGATTACAAGCTGGAGCGCTGAGAAGGTTGCCACGTCCGCCTACGGTTGCATATGGCCGTATTCAACTCATGGTGTTGACATGCTTGCACATTAGCATTAACAAGAGAATGGATGCAAAACTCTTCTCTCAGACGTCTAGAGCTCTAGCATAGGAGCAGAAAACACCGAGGACGTGCCCAAGCGTCCAGATTTTTCAGATATTAGTAATCTACTCGTGAACATGAGGGTCGCTCTGAAGTAGTGCTAACCATGATTTTTGGCTCCCGGGTCGACTTAGCATTGAGTGGGTACCAGGTGCAGTCCTCTGAAGTAAAGACGGTCAGCGTGATGCTGATTACATCACCCACCAAGTGCTGAATGGTCTAGGAAATATAGGTTTAACCATATATGCCTGATACTCATCAAGGCGTTGAAAAGGGTCCTTAAGTTTACTTACCCACATAAATGCAAGTTATCAAGCCGCTGTTGCTACAATATTGTGTCAATTTTTAAACAAAATTGTTGCCGTCCCTAGTTCGTGCACTGTGCTAAGTTGTGTCAATGTATGTGATCGATGAGTGAAATTTTACGATAACGTATGTGCTATGAGAGTAACATTGTACACAAAATGTCAAGAGGAGATCATAAGCTGAACGTGCGTTGGCTTTCTGCTGGTGACATGTCCAGACATCCAGGAGATGTTGGTCCACGGGCCACCCCAGGCCTGGAAGCACTCGTGTGGGCCAGAGTTTACCTTCCAACATGAAGCTAAATACAGACACTGGTTGGGTGCTGGTTCCTTGTTGACTTCACAGAAATTATCTAGTAAAAATTAAAATGTGACAGTTATTGAGACATTCTACAACAAATAACATCTGCATTTAGATTTTCTACAGCCAAAAAAAAAAAAAAAAAAATGTGCTGTAATCATTGAAACTTTCTACAACAAACACCAATATGATGTAATCAGTGAGATTTTCTATAAGAAACAACAGTGTTCTGTAATCACTGAGAGTTTCTACAACAAACAGTAATATGCCGTATTCATAAAGACATCAAACAACGACCACAATTGTGATGTGGTCATTGAAACTTTCTACAACGACTAACACTGGTGTAATCATTGAAACTTTCTACAACGACTAACACTGGTGTAATCATTGAAACTTTCTACAACGACTAGCACTGGTGTAATTATCAGGACTTCCTAAAACTACCAGCATTGTGGTGTAATCATTGTGACTTTCTGCAGGAAAAGAAAATGTTCTGTAATCATTGAGACTTTGTACAGAAAACTACAAAGTGATGTAATCATTCAGGCTTCCTTCAACAAACTACAAAATGAGACTTCCTACAACGACCAACATTGTGGTGTCATCACTGAGACTTTCTATAACAAACATCAAAGTGTTGTAATCATTGAGGCGTCCTTGAACAAACAACAATATGATGTAATCATTGAGACTTCCAACAACGACCAACATTTTTGCGTAATCATTGAGACTTCCAACGACGACCAACATTTTTGTGTAATCATTGAGACTTCCAACGACGACCAACATTGTGGTGTAATCATTGAGACTTCCAACAACGACCAACATTGTGGTGTAATCTGTGAGACTTCCAACGACGACCAACATTGTGGTGTAATCATTGAGACTTCCAACGACGACCAACATTGTGGTGTAATCATTGAGACTTCCAACAACGACCAACATTGTGGTGTAATCATTGAGACTTCCAACAACGACCAACATTGTGGTGTAATCTGTGAGACTTCCAACAACAAAGAGCAATGTGTTGTAATTACTGAGACTTTCTACAACAAAGAGCAATGTGTTGTAATTACTGAAACTTTCTACAACAAAGAGCAATGTGCTGTAATTATTGAAACTTTCTACAACAAAGTGCAGTCTGTTGTAATTACTGAGACTTTCTACAACAAAGAGCAGTGTGCTGTAATTATTGAAACTTTCTACAACAAAGAGCAGTGTGTTGTAATTACTGAGACTTTCTACAACAAAGAGCAGTGTGCTGTAATTATTGAAACTTTCTACAACAAAGAGCAGTGTGTTGTAATTACTGAGACTTTCTACAACAAAGAGCAGTGTGCTGTAATTATTGAGACTTTTTACAGCGACCGGCATAAAGTTAAACAAATGTTAAGGACCCCTTTTCTGACACCAGTGGCCCATCATACATGTTATGCAAGATTCATATTTTTATCGAACTATCTGCACTCTGTTTTAGCCTAGATCGACCTGCGGCCAAGTTATTCTGAAGAAGAAAAGACTGGACTCTGTAAGGAACCGAAACCACACCATCACGCCGAAGAGTCTAACTGCCTAGCCGCCACATCCCTGTGGCTTTCTGTCCAAAAATAATTAATTTAGGAAGAGCGGTTGGCCGAACGGTTAGAACGCTCGATTCTCAACTCTAGGCTGGTTCTAATCCTTGGCCAGGCTAGGGATGTTTTTCTGTCAGGGGCAAAATTAAAATCTTCACTAGCACAGTCGTGGCGACAGCACTAGCCATGTGGACGTACATCCTCAGGCTCAAAGACACCCCTTGCCTACACCGCAAAAGTGGTTTGATAAGGGCACATTTTTTTAGAGGGGGGGGGGGGGCTGGGGGCAGTTGGCTAGGGTTTAGAGCTCAGTTTTTTTAAAGGGTTAAGTAATTTGCTGTCAGGATTAGTAATGCTCATTCGCTTTGAGACGTCCTGGAACTGAAAATTCGGCTTTGCGTCAACACACTGACTGGTGTAAGCCAATGGATTTTTAGTGAATCCTGACTTACAGAGCCTCAGTAACTGGAAATGTTCATGCAGAGTTTTGAATTAACTGTATCCCCTTCAAGCGGCGATCAAGAGAGAGTTAAATTAAGAAATCAAAATGACATTTCGTCTAAACGTATCACGTGCGATAGAAAACGTTAAAGCGAACTGAATAGCTCACATCAATAAATTCAAAGTGCCCGCCTCTTGTCCCGCGTCCTGCCGAGCTAAGGAATTGCTCTCAAGCAATTTCCCTTGCAATGAAACAAGTGGCACTCCAGTCATTTCTCTCCCACATCCCAAATATCTAACGCCATCGAAAAATCTATTCTAACAAAGATGAGTTTAAGAAACCGCCAGAAGTTCAACATTTCTGAAATCCCCGGCCTGATCTTCAGCTGTATGTGCCTAGAATCAGAAATCCACCCGTTCTTATCCTCCGTGAATATTTACTGGCTTTTAGACGTGAGTGGCAGATCGGCTTGGTACATTCTTGAGGGCACGTGGCTTGAGTAGTGTCTTGAGAGTTCAATGGAGTATCTCCAAGATAATGGGGGACGAGCGCACTTACCTTGGCAGGTTACGTAGCGCCTCCGGAAATAGCTGGTGACAGATGGAATAAGATTAATCGCGTAGGTGGCCATGCCTCGAAGTAAACGTCTGTCAGCTTAGTAATCATGACATTGTAAATTGACGGAGTAGCTCTCACTTTGTTCTTAGATTTCATATTTCTCTGCTGTCTAGTGTGTTCAGTGACACGAATTATTTTACAAGATTACTCTAGAGATCTGGTATTTACGTACACCGGAGCCTAGCTACACAATCAGACCCCACTATAACAAATGACGGATAGAAGCATTGTGAGGCTTCACCTATTATTTCACACATATCTCCATGACATGATTAACCAGTTCTTAATACAGGAAGACAATAAGACCAGTATGGGTCTATGCAAACCAAACAATTGTTTTCAGTACATTTTGGCAAAGTAAAATATCAGGAATTAAAGGCAGGGAAGAACACAGTTGACAACAGGATAGGGAATGAGCTTTCTAGCATCTAGGAAAGAAGCATTAAGTCCAGAGACGGCGAAAATGCCAGAACTTCCCCTAAGAAAGTGTCGCAAATAAACAGGACCGCAAATATAGCCGGAGACTGTTGACAGCTTCGGCTAGCTAGCAGCAGTTTGAGCGTGGTTAAGTTTTTGATTTAAAAAAAAAAAAGAATTTGCATTGGAATATCGCAGACGGGCGTTCCCATCATCCCATCTCATAACGTTACATTATGGTATGTGTAAACTAACACAATTTCACACGGTAATTTAACTATCTGATACATGATTACACAAGAAGCCGCCGTGGTGTAGCTGTTAGATACTCGCCAGCGGATCCGAAGGTTCAAATCCGAACCGTGCTGGACTGTTTTCGAAAATGACATTGGCTTTCAGGTCAACCTAGCCTTAAATGGGTATCAGGTAAAGGTCACAGGAAGTAAAGGCGGCCGGAATGATGCTGACACATCACCCATTAAGTACCGACTGGTCAGTAAAATATGGCCCTGTATTTCCAATACGCCTGACGTGGACAAAGCGTCCAAAGAGGATTTCATACCCCAGTCAATCTCTTTTAAAAATCACACAAGGAGGTTGAATGTGACAACTCAGTTTACGAATTCTGTTGTAGCACCGACGGAGGTCCAAATGTTTGCAGACTTGAATCAGCAGCTACTATTTTATTATTAATAATATTATAAGCAGCTTTTGCTATTTAAATATCGTTGCTACAGTGGAGGCAAATCGTTTAATTTACAATTGCAGAATGTTATCTTAAGGGGTAAGGAGTAACTAATCGTTACCGGTATTGAGGCAGCTTAGCCGATATCTGAAGCGCTTCCTTTATATATGGTGACCATAATATATTGAGCTGAAAACAGTAAAGGTTTTAAAAAAAAGTAACGTCAGGAGTTGTGAACCAGCGTCACTGCACACGGTTATAAACCATAAGTGCTCTGCCACTAGTACAGACAGCTGATAAGCAACTGTCCGCCTGTGTCGCCGTCCGCACGCAACTCCGTAGCTACAGCGACATCCCTCCATTTACCCCAGAGTGTGAACTCCGTTACCCATTACCTAGAGGCTGGGTGAACCCATTGGAACCGCCCGGTTTCAAACACCGGCCCTGGGCTGCAGCGAGTCACACTTAGAATTTGAAAGCGAGCCTCCTGTCGACTGCGCTAACGCGGCCCCTGTTCTGAAAACAGCACATCCCAAGCAAGTAAGGTCGCCCCCCCCCCCACCCCCTTTTTTTTCCTTTTCCTGAGATCTGTACGCTATGGTTCAAAATCTGTGTATGGAACTGTGATAACAATATATGGAACAACATGTCACAGGTTGTTGAGCCAATCTGTCTACTGATTTCACATGCTGACATCGGCCACCAGCACATGAGAAAACAAAGTCATGAACTCAGTTGCTGCATGAATTATTAAAGAGCCCGGACAGATGTGCCTTTTTCTCGGCTGCTAAAGAACTACAGCCATCTGAACTCTGTTCGTTTGCTCCTCTGAAGTAATTAAATGTGTACGCTTCTGCATGTTTTCTTAATTTCTCTATTATGGTTAAACAGAAAACGAATTTGTGAATATCTGAAGCCCTACTACACAATAGCAATGGGAATTTGATTTCTATGTAGGTGAGTGCAGTGGGTGCCGAAGTCGGATGAGAGATGTTAAGGGTGGATCGGATGCACCGTGACCTGAAGCGACAAAATGGTCATGTTCACTGACCCTGTGCGGGGTCATCTTCGTGACCTTTTGGCGTTTTAAAGTTCGCGACCCCAGCAGTCAACGGGAGCAGTTTGTTGTACCCATGCCGTAAGAATATTTTATGGAGCCATCTAATGTTGCTTTCACCTGCTGCTTGGATTATTTCTGTTGGTAATCTATGATCACCTTGTACTTATATTGGCGTGACTGATTAATGACTTTAACGACTTCAGTAATTAGTATATCAGGTTCTAGCACTGTTGCTTTGTAGTCTGATTATTCTTTCCTGGCAATCTCCTAAGGGATTGAAGAGTTCACTCAAGTATTCTCTCCATCTTTCAGCTATCTTTGATGGGTCTGTTAATGGTTGTCCTGTTGTATCGTTAATTACTACTGTTAGGTTGTAGCTCTCACCTCTTTTTCGCAAAGCTCCCACGTCTTACAGATGTTGTTTCATCTAACCTCGTGTCTTCTATCAACATGCGTTCATAAATGGTCTTCATATCTGATCTAACATTAACTCAGTCAAATCAGCTTGTAAATGGTAGACATGTAAGCATATGGAGTAAACCATTAGGGTGATTAATTAACATAAGAACTCAACTAATACGTAAAAATTATCACTGAAAATCACTGAATCTCAATGAAAACCGAAAAGAACATCCTACACGATCTGAGCATTGACGAGAATTATCTGATAAACAGAATCCTGTCCCGAATAAAGTAAAAAAAAAAAAAGTAAACGACCATTTTCCACACCTTAAGGTGTATAGGGCATATAGGGCTAGACCTATAATTTTATAGATCAACGGCACGAGATGGGTGATTTGGTCATCATCACACCGGCCGCCTCTACTTCCCGGGACTGCACCCTCTACCCACTCAAGGCTGGGTCGACCTGAGAGCCAAGGTTATTTTTGAAGAAATATTCGGCTTCTCCAGGGAGCGAACCCACGACCTTTTGATCCGCGATCTTTAGCCGCTCTGCTACGGCAACTTCCCTTGTATCGAATGCTAAAGTATTTTGCCACAGTTAAACATCATGGTGGCTGGAAAGAACTGTGATGTAGGGTACAGTTTCCGGAAAACGAAGCAGAGACAAACGTCCTGAAGGTGAATATAAGACCTTAAAGACGTACTAGGTATGAAAGCACACGGGCCTGAAGAACTGGCTAGAGAAAGGGAGACTTACAAGCGTGCCTTGTCGAGAGCGACGTTCTGTAAAGAACCTGCTGCTTGGTGATAAATCTATCAGTAAAGCCATTGGATCTTAGACTCCACGAATGAAGACGTGTCTGTGGGTTCCTAGTAGAGAGCAGCTTGTTCCTACAGCGCTGTCATCTTGTAAAGATGGCAAGTTCCACTCCCGATGTAGTTGGTCACTGACGTTTCCAATCATTATATGGTTATCTTAGCTCAGCTCAAGCTAAAATAAATACAAGAAAAGGTGCCGCAAAGTAAAACCAGCCGATATGAAACTGATCAGATACCTTATCGAGTATCCTTTGATGTAGAAAATATGGATGTCGAACATCATATGCCACATCCGCCAGTGTCGCAAAAAAGGATGTACATTGTTTTCTGTTTTTTGTTTTTATTATTATTATTCTTTCGTGCATCCTCCCACATAATAATTTTGAGAAGAGTTTGGGAGAAAAAGGTGGAGGAGACGAACGAAATTCGAATTGAATGCTCACAGCTGAACCCGACAGCTAATGGGAAATAGAGAGACAGCTGTTGTTACTGCCTTCTAGTCCCCAGAGAACAAAAGCGATGATGATTCGTCTTGATTTTAATATTTCCTGATCCTAGTTTTACAGACATCTCTCTCTCTCTCTCTCTCTCTCTCTCTCTCTCTCTCTCTCTCTCTCTCTCTCTCTCTCTCTCTCTCTCTCTCTCTCTCTCTCTCTCTCTTACACACACACACGCACACACAAAAACAAACACACACACATATATATATATCCAAATCTGAAATGCCAAAAAAATACTCCTCCTGCGTTATGTCATAAACATTTTAATATGAGTTCACCCTCTGTTGTCATCTAGTAACCTGTGTTTTCATCTTAAATGTTCTTTGTCGCTCTAGAGACACAGCTGCCTATGCTAAATTTAATTTAGAACTTCCAATGTGGGTTTCAGGGCCCCATTTAGTGGTGGGGGGGGGGGGGAATATACATAATTGCTCCCCTCAACATGAATGTCCTAAAAAAGCTCCAGGTTTGCACTGGCGCTCTTAACCTATGAGTGCGAATAAGAAGCAGAAACCAGAACCTCGTGTGTTCAGAAATGGCTCAGTCTTTATTCATTCATCCCCTATCATCGTTGTTTAAACACAGCGGCTTCAAAATCATTTCCATGATTATATAAGTGCCCAACAATACCCTTTTTTGTTCTCATGTAATTTTTTCGGCTTCAATAGTTTCCCAGCTATTACCATTTCTGTTTAGAGAATCAGATTTATGTGTGAGACCACGCAGAAGGAGAAGTCGGTCGGGACAGTATTTGGTTTTGCCTCCTTTGATCGCCTCTAAACTGCAAGAGTCCTTTATAGGGCTAATTGGTGGCTAAGTAAGTTCATCAGGTTAAGATTACTGATATAGACAACAGCACCTTTGGCACTGGCTGGTTAAGCTCACCGGCTGAAAAACACTGGTGTAGACAACGTCACTTTCGGCACTAGTTTAGTAAGCTCACCGGTTGTAGAACACTGATGTAGACAACGTCACTTTCGGCACTAGTTTAGTAAGCTCACCGGTTGTAGAACACTGATGTAGACAACGTCACTTTCGGCACTGGTTTAGTAAGCTCACCGGTTTGTAGAACATTGATTTAGACAACGTCACCTTTGGCACTGGTTGCCTAAGCTCACCTGCTGTACAACAATGATGTAGACAACGTTACCTTCAGCACTGATTAAGCAAGCCTACCGGTTGTATAACATTGATGTAGACAACGTCACATTCGGCACTTGTTGAGTAATGTAGTCAATGTCCTTTGCTCTCCTAGTAAGCACAGTCTAGTGCAGGGTGTACATTTGCAACTGGAAAATAATTTCCACGGCCTAACGAACGCAACCAGCACGTTAGTTACTACAGATTGGTGCCATTTATAATCAGCATTAACGATTACAATCACAATCACATACACATACACACACACACACACACACACAGTGGGCGAGCTAGAGAGACAGGGATTTAGAGAAAGAGATGACAGAGAGAGAATCTGACATAGAGAAAGAGAGTCGAAATCTTTGGTACTAGGTAGGATGTACGCTTCAATTCCCACATTACTGTAACATACTGTTTGTTATTGGGTGTGATGTACGCTTCAATCCCCTTAACGCTGTGGGATAATGTTTGTAACTAGGTGTGATGTACACCTTAAAATCCCACAACGCTGTGTGATAATATTTGTAACTAGGTGTGATGTACGCTTCAATCCCTACAACACTGTGGGATAATGTTTTTTACTAGGTGTGATGTACGCCTTAAAATCCCACAACACTGTGTGATAATATTTGTAACTAGGTGTGATGTACGCTTCAATCCCTACAACACTGTGGGATAATATTTTTTACTAGGTGTGATGTACGCATTAAAATCCCACAACACTGTGTGATAATATTTGTAACTAGGTGTGATGTACGCCTTAAAATCCCACAACACTGTGTGATAATATTTGTAACTAGGTGTGATGTATGCTTCAATCCCTACAACACTGTGGGATAATATGTGTAACTAGGTGTGATGTACGCTTCAATCCCTACAACACTGTGGGATAATATTTGTAACTAGGTGTGATGTACGCTTCAATCCCGACAACACTGTGTGATAATGTTTGTTACTAGGTGTGATGTACGCTTTAATCCCCACAACATTGTGGGATAATGTTTGTAACTAGGTGTGATATACGCTTCAATTCCAACAACGCTGTGGGATAATGTTTTTAACTAGGTGTAATGTACGCTTCAATTCCAACAACGCTGTGGGATAATGTTAGTTACTATGTGTGATATACGCTTTCACTCTCCACAGCACGGTGGGATAGTGTTTGTTACTAGGTGTGATGTAGACTTCAATCCCCACAACACTGTGAGATAATGTCCATTACCAGTTGTGATGTATGCCTTCAATCCTCTCAACGCTGTGTGATAATGTTTAGACTGTCTAATGGAAGGTCAGGGTGCATGGTGAAGCGGTTAAACTCTCACCTGCAGATCCGAAGGTTGAGAGTTTAGGTCCTGAGGGAGCCGGTCAAATTTGAAAAATGACTTTTTCTCCAAGGTTGACCAAGTCTGCGAAGCAGGTAAATACTGGGACGTAAACGTGTCTTTCGTGATGTTGATCATATCAACCACAAAGTGTGAATTTGTCTATACAGTATAAGTTTAGCACTGTCTATGTGCCCAATCCACCTAAGGGCGTGTGAGACAGTTCTACTAAATAGAAGCCCAGGTTACCACCACTGGGAACGAACACGTAAACAGCAGGTCGTCAGGTACAGTCGCAAGCCACTGTGCAAAAGCGGCTGTGGTGTCAGCGAGGGGAAAAAAAAGCAAGCAAAAACCGCCACATATAAGAAAACTATCACGTAATTTCTGGGCGCATGTTGAAAGGCCAGTGGGAGGTGAAGATGGTTCACAACTCTGGCTCTGCTCAACGACTGGCCACAGTGAGTGGCTGGGCGCTGGTCCATCACTGACCGACGTGCAGTTTTCCCTAATTCCTGAACAATTGTTTTGCTTTGTTTAAATGTTTAGCAACTGCATAACTGTTTAAAGAGTTCTTCTGCAGTCAGCGCCGGAAATGTGGCATTGTGTGTTTTCATCCATGTATTAATCTAGGATCATAGATGCTTCATGAGATTTGGATAACAAACCAACTGGTGTAAGTTGAACCTCAACGAGATCGCATATTGGCGCTTTGATGGTAAACACAATTTTATTGTACCAATTTATTGTTAGAATATTCAGTATATTTGAAATATCGTCAGCTGGAAATGCTAGGATGACGTAACAGTTTTGGATGCAATTCGTGCAGCAGACACCAAAGAAAATTATGTAGTATACGAATATTATTCTTGTGTCTTTTCATCGTCCTCCATCCCAATTAGTCATCTTCTTACACATGTAGATATGTATATGTAGTTAGGAACCCTGAACTATCTGACTCGAGACCCTAATTGGAATCTTCGGTATGGTCATGGATTATAATTTCTTTGTCGCGGGTAGTAAAAGACCTAGAAATTTTGTATCTCAGGTGCTCACACACCTAGCATTGTCTGCCTTGTGTACTCAGACTCTAAAAATACCCATGGACACCTGTCCATCTGGTTTACTGACTCTCTGAGACGTCACACACTTATGCTAATAGTTTAATTTTTCCCATATACCCACTGTTATCCTGCACACACTGTCGGTATAAATTTTTATAACACAAGCGAAGGAGCTTTTCTGTTTAAGTGCTGTCTGTCCTGACATAAGTCTATTGTCCGTCCAGCCACCTATTTGTTGTTTGTCTTGCTACCAGTCTGCTATCTGTCCTAACACAAGTTGACACCAAACTGTTGTCTGTCTTGTAATCAGCAAGCATGCCTGGCACCAGTATATTTGGTATCTTACCACAAAAATATGTTTCTGTTTTGTAACCAGCGTGTTGCCTCTTCCTCCACCAGTTTTTATCTTCCTTGCCAAGAGTCTGTGTCTGTCTTGCCTCTTGCTTGTTGTCTGCCTTGACAGCAGTCTTTGTCTTGTCACCAGTCTGTGTCCATCTTGTTTTCCAACCTGTTGTCTACTTTACCACCAGTCTTTATCTGTCTTGCCTCCAGCCTGATGTCGGCATCGCGACCAGACTTTGTCTAGCCTCCAGCATGTTGTCTGCCCTGCCACCAGTCGTTGTCTGTCTTGCCTCCAGTCTTTGTTTGGCTTTTCGCTAGTCTGCTGTCTGCCTTGTCACCAGTCTGTGTGTTATTGCCATAATCTGCTCACTTACTAAATATTTTGTACATTACTGGAGCCAAAGAGGGTGCTTACAATAGACGCAGCATTGTATATATGTGAGTACATGTACTGTGTTCCGTTGTTTTAAAAATAGACCATTCTAAAGCACTACACGTAAACACAGAGAAAGAGAATGCCAGGGAACACATTCGTAAATAATCGTCTCCATACGGCACTCCCACACGCAAATATACCCTCACACAACACACACACACACACACACACATATATATATATTCAGGGGGGGGGGGGGGTGGGTGGGATTTCTTGTAGGTGTTGTTAAATAATTGTCTCCCATGTCGACCCATCCTTGTATGGGTATCCGGTAGAGTCCTTAGAAGTAAAGGTGGCAGGCGTGATGCTCACCACATGATCCCCTAAGTACCGCTTGGTCTATAAAATATATGTCTAGCACTATATGCTCAATATGCATGAAACTGAGGGAAAGAGCATAGATATTACTTTATGACTGATCTTACTTTAATGACCATTAAAATGTCCGTTTCTGACAATTCTCTTTGTAACAGAACAAGCTGTCAAAGTAAATGTGACAACATTGTCATCATCATCATTATCAGTATTATCAAGTGCTTTGCCGACTAGCGTGTGCAGACAGGGCAATTCACAATCTGCTGTCTCCAACAGCATGTATGATTTCGTGTTCTGTCATTTCTCCATGCCATGGAAAAGTCAACTATCGCTTTGTCTTTCTCTGTCTCCTTTTCCACAGATCTTTCCACTTATCACAACATATTTAGTGTTCTTCTTGTCACAACATATTTAGTGTTTCTTCTTATCACAACATATTTAGTGTTTCTTCTTGTCACAACATATTTAGTGTATCTTCTTGTCACAACGTAAACAAAACTGACGAATGTCTCGTTCTCATGTGTGTGTCAAGTTATCTTGGGGCTGTCGCCTCTTTCATGTCTTCTGGGGGGAGGGGGGGGGTGGTTTTTCTTTCTTCAAGCAAACAATGAATAAGTAATCTTCTGTAAAACCACATCTCTGAGACCACTATAAATTGTTTTGCTTATTTTATTAAACGTCTGAGATTCACAACCACGTGTCACAACTGGCACTATTTAGCAAGCGAGAATTATTTTTCTAACCTAAAATGACATATGTTTATTGCATAGAATATTCTTCATTTTTTTGTAAAATGTTGATTTAGTCTATCCTATTCTGTTCTTTATGCCCGTAAAACATCTTCCGTCGAATTTTATCAGTGTGTCTGGATATTTAAATTTCTGTACGTCCTAAAAACAACTTTGACTTTTACTATCCGTTTGGCCACTATTCTTTTCTTTGATATTAAAGGGGATGTTTGCTTCTGGCGTTTCTCATAGGTACGCAACACTGGCATATTTGTTGAGGCATATTTTTGTCAGCGCTGTTGAATTATCTGAAGGTCGTGGTTTCGAGCAGTGACAGGGGCCGGACATTTTTCAAAAATGACCCTGGTTCCTAGGTCGACCTAGCCTTGAATGGGTTCCAGGTACACTCCTGGGAAGTAAATGCGGCCGGCGTGTAGCTGACCACATCACCCTCCAATTGCTGTTTAGTCAATAAAATATAAGCCTTGCCCTATACATCCAAAACGTCTGAAGGAGTAGGAAAGGGTCCTTTACTTATTTTTACTTACTGTAGTAGTAGGCACTTTGTGATGAGCATCGGCCTCTTGTAGCCACTTTTTTGTGAGTACATTACCTTTTTATTTTCTTTATTAAATTAAATATTTAAAAAAAAAAAAAAAAAAAAAAAAAAAAAAAAACACCGGAAATTACCATTACTTCTATTTTCCAATTATTCAAGCTAGGGCCAATGTTGTCACTCCCTACCACCATCGCATCTACCGTTCCCTGTGGTTCTTTCCGACATTGGGATAACATGATTCTATTGAGAGATTGAGATACTGAAAACACTTTAATAAAGTGGCCTGTGAGTCAGTCGAGTACTGAGACACCTAAATTACTTAGACACCTTTTGTTTGTGGGTTTGTCGACAGAATTATGATCAGACTTTAGTGACGTTTAAATATTAGCGGGTTATGAAACGGGAGAATTGAGGGAACTCGCGACTTCATTTCTGGAACAAATGTGATAGCCACATTTTATAATGGCATTCAAACAGTTAATTCTGTCTGACTGGTTTTCTTTTTTTTTTCTCTTTCTCTCTCTGTGATATAGGAGCCGGAATGTGGGACCAGAGCCTCATCGAGGCTCCTGTCCTGAACAGTACTTGTAAAGTGGCTAAGCGTTCTCCTTTACCATATTATAGAAATGCTCTTTAAAATTCTTCGCTGATATTGCAAAAATATTATTATATTTATCTAATACTCAGCAAATTATTATTATTGTGCTCCTAAACTAGGAGTATGCCCTTTAAGTGGTCACATCATTGTTTATTCAGTTTGTAAGATAGGGAGAGGGAGTTTGAGCGCCCCCTTCCCCCCCCCCCACCCCCACCCAACGTGCTCTGTGTGTCAGTAGCCCTACTCCTGACGGCCACCTGAAGGCTTGACTGGGTTTCAGGAATTACCTGTAGGGGTAACAAAGAATAAATCATTGCCCACTTACTATCATGTCGTAAGAGTCGACTAATTGGAGGTGCTTCCCTCGACGTTGGAATGGATATGTCTGAGAGGTGAGGAACCAACAGTCTACGTATAAAAAGCCAGATCTGTAAATCGGATGTGCACCCAAAACTCAAGTACTGCAACAAGACTAAAGTCCAGAAGTAGACAAACGACTAAAACTTTCCTACAGCGTTTCCAGCTGGTGAACGCGAAGAATTTGAAGAAGAATAAACGCTTTCGAACCGTCAACGAGTTTAACAATGTGGTCACTCGTGAGGGTTACAGCAGATGTGTATCTTGCAGTCATTTGTGTGTCTGTATCGTTATTTAAGTGAGCCAAGTGAGACTTTAGGACTGTAAAAAGGCTTATATACAACTGAGTTCACCCCAGTAACGTTCAAATTATTGATAATTGTTACACCAAGTGCTGAACCATTCAGTCTTGTATGGGTAAGAGATGTCAATAATTTAAGATTTTCGGACAAGATTGTAGATGTAGAGCTGAATTCACTTTCTCTCGGACTATTAAATCGCGTCATCATCGTCAAGTGCCTTGTCGACAGGCGTAGGCGATGATGCCTGTCCACAGCTTGCGATCCCAGCTGCATGTAACAGTTCGTGTGTTGACACCCAGCCCTGACAAAAGACCGTCAAAAATATATCGCGCTGTCCTCCTCTGTCTCTCTTTCCACAGATCTTTCCAGTAGTCACAACATGTTCCATTTTCCCTGTTCTCATAACATGGACCAAAAAATGATGACTGTACCCTTTGATATTTGAGATAAATTGTCTTCGAACACTCGCCTCTTTCAAAACATATGGATTGCTCTTCTTAGCTGTCCAAGGAATTCTAAAAATTGTTCTGTAAAAACATATATTCGAAGCCTCAAGATATTGTTCGTCTTTTTTAAAATTAATTTTCCAGGATTCACAGCCGTATGTTAACACTGGCTCTATATAGCATCTGAGAATTATGTTCGTAACATCCAATGACATGTTCATTTGACAAAAAAAGCATATTTGGCATGTCCTATTCTGTTATTTGTCTCTGGGATATATCTTTCACTGGATGTTATGCGTGTGCCTAGATACTTGAATGTCTGTACTTGTCCTAGAATAACATCTTTGGCTTTGTTTTTTTGGCATTGTTTTTTTTTTTTTTTTTTTTCAAATTTTAACTTCTGTCTTTCCATTGTTTAAACTGCGGCTTTTTTTATCACTTTCAGCTTACACCGTCTCTATCAATTCCTGTAGTTCTTTCTTACTTGTCGCTATCAAGATGGTGTCATCAGCATATCGCAGGTTGTTTATGTTATGACCACCAACCACAATTCCTGCCATATCCATGATAGCTCTCATTATATATTCACTGTATACCGAAAACAAATCAAGTGACTTAACACCTGCTGTATTTTCCCTGGTAAAATAAATCATGCCTGTACAACAATCGAATTCAGACAACGACGTTAAAGGGTGTTCTAATTAAATCACCTCCTCCGGTAGGGAGCGGCGTGTTCTACAGGTGATACCCGACCATCACCCAGCTACTGTGATAAAGTAAATTTCAGTAACATCCTAAACGTTGGTACATGCAATGTCAGAGCACTTGTCATCATCATCATCATCATAAACCACTTCTGTCGTTAAGAGACGTGGGGAGGAATAATTTGCGTTCCAGTGCATGTTGGCTGCCACTGGCTATTGTCATGCCGTGAAGGCGTAGAGTGTCTTTAATGTTGTCGATCCATATTTTCCGCAGCCGTCCTCTTGCTCTTGTAGTTGGTCTTCTGAGATGTAGTGCTTGTGATGGTATTTGATCTTGCTGCATTCTAACGAGATGGCCAAACCACTTGATCTGCTGTTTCTCGATGAATCTAGTACAAGGTTTCGTTCCCACAATTTGCCTAAAAGTTTCATTATTCACTCGATCTCGTAGATCACTCGTAGAGCACTAGTGCAAACCGGAAAGCTGCATGAAATTAAGAGGGAAATTGAGAGAATAAATAATATCAAAATTTTAGGAATTAGTGAACTGCGTTGGTGCAGGGGAAAGGTATTCAGCTTTAACCAGATACACAGCTGAATGTACCATATTCACCCCATACAATAAGGCACTTTTTTTTTAAATCTCGGCCACACAATAAATGAAAATTGATGGATGAATTCACCTTTAATAACCTCCTTATTGTAACTGCCCTGTACAAAAACGCAAATATCGACCCTGTCTAAAAGCTTCAACGATATTGTACCAGCGTCAACGGCAACCGTCGGCTCATATTCAGAATTAATATTAAAAAGTCCACGGGGACCACATCGATGCCTTATGTGGATATTAATATTCCCCCTGTGTGAGTTGCAGGCAAATGATGCGGAGGAAAACACAAAACTTGTAGGAGGGTTTCCTTTAACAAGAAATTCTAACAGACAAGTTTCACTAGCCAGTGGTTACAGTATCATCGAAGCATGTTGAAATATAAGCTTGTAATATTTAGTTAGTCGGCTCTGTGGCTAAGTTGATGCGAACGCTTCGTAATGCCGGAGTGCCGGGTTCAATCCCAACTGCGGGCCATGCGCCTTGCGTTGGTTTCGACAGTGGTATCAAGAAGCCGACCGTCCAAAAAGCAATAGCAAACTACTAGACGTAAATTTGTCTATAGAAACCACACAACAGCCTGGGGTTGCTGCGGTTGGTTCTGCAACGTCCTGTAAAGGATACGCAACTAAGCTTAAAATATCTAGTTCAGCTGAGTATGACAGGAATTTCAAGTGTACTATACTTTCTGTGGGGAAAACAAGAATAGATCCACTGACTCCCCAGCAAACATGTCGTAGGAGTCGACTAATTAGGGATTTCCTTCGAAGTTGGAGTACATATGCCAGGGCGGCAAGAAACAACTCACTGCACATAAATCAGCCAGTGAAATGGATCCCCCACAAAACTCAGGCCCTGGCACAAAGCCAAAGACCAAATCAAGGAACAACCAGGATTTTCCGCCGTAGCTTACTTCCAGTGAACGAAGAAGAACTTCTTCCGGCGAAACATTGTCCATCAGTACACGAAGTTAATCAACAAAAAGCATGAGTCATCGACAAACACCTAGTGAGTGTCTAAACCAAATCAGAGGTAGACCACTCATGGTGAAGTTGCACTCTAGGGTTGATTAAAAAGGCGTATTATCATGTCTGGATGGCTACATGAACATAGCACTGGAGCAAACAGAAGAAGATGTGAAAGGGCAGTTAAATAACAAATATGGTAATGCATTTTTTCGTGGAAATAATAAAGTGTTATACATCAGCATTCAGAAAAGGAGATTGCTGCAGATTTAGATTGGAGTGCCTAGTACCATCATCGGAGAGTCTAATTATATGTTTCGTTAGCGAATTCCGTCGTATTAGCATTCATGTCAGAAGACAGCCAAGTCCTCATTATCTGTTTGACATTAGTAAAGTAATCATATTAGCATTCATATCAGTAGACCACAAAGTCTTCCTTATCTGTTTGACATCAGCATTCACAACAACAACAACAAACAAACAAAACAAAACCCGTCAACAGATTAGGGAGCCTAGTATCCTCATCGGCGTCTTTCATTTATTTGATGTTTTATTTCTAAAGTGATCATATAAGCATTTATATCAGTAGACAGCACAGTCCTCCTTATCTGTTTGACATTAGTAAAGTGATCATATTAACATTCATGTCAGTAGACCACAAAGTCCTTATTATCTGTTTGACATCAGCATTCACAACAACAAAAATAACCTGTCAACAGATTGGGGAACCTAGTATCCTCATCGGCGTCTTTCATTTATTTGATGTTTTATTTGTAAAGTGATCATATAAGCATTCATATCAGTAGACAGCACAGTTCTCCTTATATGTAACACATCACCATTTGTTCGGCTGGCTGCGTGGTCTCGAGGCCTCGCGTGCTGGAAGTCTCAGTTCAAGCCCTGGTGAATGCTGGGATTTTTTCACTTGCACCTAGCAATTTCCTCTGGTTTCTGGGTAGTAACTTTGGACGCCTGTATGTATTGTTGCACACGTAAAACATCTCCTGGCAGTCGGAAATAGAAGAAGAGTAGTTTAGCGGTGCAGTCCAGGCAAAAACTGGAGTTACAAATGTACCCAAAGTATTTCAGGATCCTCGCCGGTGCTACGGAGTTCGTGCACCGCGCTGGGAATCTTCGGACTCAGGCCCGAGTCAGAAGTAGAACGAAGCACTTATGGGTTACTTCCCTTGTGCCATGATGTTCATCCACCTCTAAACCGAGAAGAAGCAGAGTTGGGGATACATTCCGGACAATTTTTATTGACCATTGCATCTCTCTTTACTGCATGTGGAGATTTCTCGGCAGGTATGGCTCTTCTTGTAGCCATGACCAGACCCCATTTATTCAAGTCTTACAACAAGCGAGAATCTTCTTCAACATCATTCTACACAACCAGCAGCCCAACCAGCATAACCACAAACGACCGAACAAAACCGACATCACAGCATGCTGAAAATATCCATATGTGCTCCACCCTCATCTTCAGCAGCCTGTGAAAAAAAGTTTTTAAAAAAAGTAAAGGACCCTTTTTAACGCCTTAGGGCGTAAAGGGAATATAGGGCTAGACCTATATTTTTAAAGACCAATCGCCACAAGATAGGTGAGTGGTCAGCATCACGCTGGCCGCCTCAGCTTCCCGAGACTGTACCCGGTACCCACTTAAGGCTGGGTCGACCTGGGGGTCAAGGTCATTTTTGAAAAAAGTCCGTCTCCTCCAGGGAGCGAACTCACGATCTTCCGATCCGCAGCCAGCGTCTAGCTGCTCCGCCACGGGGACAGCCTGTGAAAAGTGCAAGTGTTAATGGTATCTGTAGCAGTCTGGGTATTTGTCCATCGTGTCTTTCCTTCGGGGGCAGAGTGTCGACCAGATTCCCTGGTCACCCCCTGTTATAGCATTCTCTCCACACCGTGATCTGTTCGCGATTCCACATTGTTCACATGCACTTAGTGAGCATTGACCACATCTAGTTTATCGTGCATCCATTCACCACCAGCAGTACCAGCCAGTTCGTCTGTCTATTCGTTTCCCAATACACCTACCCATAGACAAAAAAATTCACAGAGTGCCAAATCCTGGAGATATCTGAAGCGATGCTTGCCACATGGCACAGAGGATGCCGATGCCACTCTTTATGTAAATCTACGATTTTGCTGTTGACCATTACTAACTGTATTTACACATGTTCTGAAGTAAGCCAGGAGGTTTTTGAGCTGTGGATTTAGGGCCGAATCTCCCATGCTGTCGCAGTGGACTGTTGAGGTTTGAATTTTATTTTTGATCCTGACCATAAAAAAAAGTAATAATTAAAAAATTTTTACTTATAGTTGTTCCTCTTTGCCCCCCCCCCCCCTTTTCTGACCCCCCCCCCCCCCAGCGACGGTACGCAGCAGTACGCAGTATCGGTACGTTTCTTTAGGAATCATGCCTTTCAGCACCACTGTAAGTGACACTGTGTGATTATCGATACTTTTTTTGTTTGTTATTTACACGTAGTGGTAAAAACCAACGCTGGTTTTTTTTTTTTTTTCGTGTAAATCAAACGAAACCTGGTTTCATCTGTGTTTGTTTAATGGCTCCGTTGAGCGTCAGGTCCGACAGTTACAAGAACATCAGTATTGGGAAAAAACTTGAACCCAGGACTACTCTGCCTACTTGAGTTATACAGTTGCCATGATAGACAGACTCCTCTAATACTCGCCGGCACATTTATTTATTGAGTAAAGGGTCTGATTTTACGCCGTTGACACATCGGATACCGACGGAAGACATATTTTGGTGATAAACTGACACGCGATGGACGATGTGGTCAACATCCCGCCGGCTATCTTGACTTCCACGGACATTACCCGCTACACATTTTAGACTTGTTCGATCTGGAAACCGAAGTCAATTTTTGGAATTAAACCCACTGGATGCGCAATAAAACCCAAGATTTTAGCATGGCAGGCTACCATCTAAGCTACAGCAACTCATAGGCTTGGGTTCTGAATCGTTATTTCTACCAGCTACACTCATCACTATTACATGTAAAGCTTCTTTTAATTAACAACTTAGTCAACGCTGTAACTCTGGGTGGTTAGATGCTTGCCAGTTTGTCCTGTGTTAGATGTCTGGATTTTATCAAACAGTACCCATCTCTCTCACGCAGGCCCAATCCTCAAAGGGTGCCAGGAAATATTCGGGAAGTATGGGTATATAACATTGTATTGATAAGATCATAATTTTAGACGATGATATAATATTACGTCTGCGGAGCCAATAAACATTATGTTTTATGTAAAATGGTGGAGAATCGTCCCGAAGTATGCAGGTTTTATTCGCAACTATGTGTAGTTCCACGTATCAACACATACAAATCAGAAAATTAGACATCTAGACGTGTGTTTTGAGACTCACTGGATTCAATTAATTTTATACATTTCCTGCCAGACTAAAATAAATATAAAAAATAAAGATCTTTGAGAGATTATAAAAGATATCGAGATCTTTCAATGAGCTCGATCAGATACACTACAAGTATGACAGACAGAGAGCTCAGACAGGCAACACGCGAGACAACATCTGAGCAAGATGCTTTCTGATCAGCAGCCACCACGCCTTGGGGAATTGTGTGGATGTTATAATAGATTCGCTAAGAAGTGAGGACTGATGGTAACTAACAAGACAACAAAGGACATTCGACTAAATTGGCTGCAGCATTTGCTGCATCTAAATGTAAACAAGCACCGAAGGATTGACTTACAGTTACTTACTGTTATTTCTTGACGACAGCCATCCCGCGTGGAAAGGAGGAGGGGAGACAAACACACAACATGACTACAATTTCTTAGGGTTAGTGACTGACAGATGTGTAGGCAGAAAAGAGAATTCACGTATTCATTCAGAGAATTAATTACATAATAAACAGCATCTTTAAATTTGATATATATTTATAATTTCAGATTGATAGTTTCCATTGCACAGTAATATTAATATTGCTGCTGGTTTTTCTATTGTTCCCATCGACGTCAACAGATGGATCATGTTGTATAGCGTTAACGTTTTAATGCTAAATGTCCCTGGCCATATGCTTCGTTATTCTAGACACTCAAGAGAGGACACGTCGAGAAACAATATAACACAACTACATGAAGCGCTCATCACAAAGAAGACAAAGGCACCGATTGCTGAATGCTGAAGACGCCGTCAAACTAGAGCATCACCTGACAAATCTATAGTCTAAGCAGAGAAGGACACCATGTCATTCATGTCTCACATTCACCACGTTTGTGTTTACTAAATGCTGTGTAATAATCGAAAGAATCCGATCCATGTAAATGACAATAGTTTGAAGTTTAAACAACGGATCAACATCATGGCACATGGGTACAAACCTATAAGTTCTCTGTTCTTTTTCTAACTCAAGTCTGAGTCCAAGAAGCTCTGCACAGTGCACAGGCTCTGTAGCACCGGCAAGGGTTCTGAAATACTTAGGTAGATTTTTACCTCAAAATGTTACCCGGACAGCGTAGTTAAGCTACTTTTTTCGATTTAAACCTGCAAAAGGTTTTTTTTACGTGCCCAACAATGCACACGGGCGTCCGATCTCACTACCCAGAGACCAGGGGAACTACTAGAAGTCCAAGTCCGCGTGAAAAAATCCCAGCCCTTACCGGGGATTCAACCTGGAACCCCTAGCATTCGAGGCGGACGCCATCCCTCGAGACCACGCAGCCCGCTGTAAATGACAATAAAGGACCGAAGGTGTTGACACATAAACACTGTTTGATTGGTCGGCATCAACAGCAAATGTGTGTCTTCTCTTCACGCTCACGTTGTAGCAGTGTCAAGGAAGCCAGTAGCGAAGTCTCTAGAGTCACAACACAGTGCAACAACGTAAATGCCCTCAGTGACAATGTCTTTACGTGGAACTATGCAAAAACTACACGTCGGCTTGCAGAATAACATGGAAGCCCGAGCCGGGTTACTCGAGCGGATATGGATTGAAACCCTGCAGAGTAAAACAATTGTCAAAGTAAACTTTATCTTTCTGCAAGACTATGTGGGTGTTGTGGGCAATGAAAGGTTGAAAAGACTGGTCGGCATAGCCACTTTATCACACTGTCAGCCAGCGCATTGAACATACATCATGTTAGTAAACAGTCAGGGGCCGCAATATAGCCTGGCCATAAATATGGTTTAATGACTGAATGCGGTTTCTGGGACCTCTCCAGGGGTGATCCTCATCCACCCAGTGGCACTTTGTGTCATAGAGTGTTTATTGCTTGTGTGATGTTTTAGTCCGGTAAAATCTACTACTACTACTACTGTTACTGCTGCTACTACTACTACTACTACTACTACTACTACTACTACTACTACTACTACTACTACTACTACTACTACTACTACTACTACTACTACTACTACTACTACTACTACTACTACTACTACTACTACTAAGTGCAAAACGATTACTTCCCTTTTAATAAATACAACGATTAGACAGAATACATCCGTGGTGCCCCGATTTGCGAAACACTCTACATATGAACTGTTCTTTTAAATCTCCTAATTTGAGAACGGATAATTTGATTTCATGTAAGGTATAATGTTGAATTGGGTTTCGAGACACGAACTTTTGAGTAAGAAACGAATTAAGTTCGTTAGTTGAGGTACCACTGCACATGTATTTTAACTGAAGGTCTGTGGTTCTAGGAACGATCAACCAACCAAGTGTACAAGGAATCAACAAGGAACCGAAATGGCTTTTCGTTTAACGCCGATGGATTTCATGTAGAGCTCATTAGAACACCCATGAACGTGACAGGAGTACAAATAAAGTAAAAGGCCCTTTTCCACATCTTCAGGTGTATTGGGTATATAGGGCTAGACTTATATTTTATAGACCGATCGGCACTTAGTGTGTTATGTGGTCAGTATCACGTCAGCCGCCTTTACTTCCCACGACTTCACCTGGTAATAACTCAGGTCGACCTGGGAGCCAAGGTGATTTTCGAAGAAAGTTCGGTTCCGCCGGGACCCAGACGTTTCAGAAGTACATAGATAATAATCTGAACTGACTTCAAACAGTTACTCCAAGTGGTGATAAAAGCGAAGCACAGACACTGTGACATGTCAAACTTTGAGGATTTCAGGCAATCCAGAATGGCGATGTTGAAGCAAGTACATATAGATATTTCTGTTGTTTTTGTTTTTACAAGAGCAGAAGCAGAGATGTGCTGAATGTGTGAACTGTCGATGATAGATGTGGAGATAAATTAATAGTCAGAAAACTCTGCTCGTTGTGTGTGTGTGTGTGTGTGTTTGTGTGTGTGCGAGAGAGACAGAGAGAGAGAGCGATAAAGAGAGATAGGGTGTGTGTGTGTGAGTGTGTGGGTCAAACATGTTTTAATGTTTGTATTGTGTGAGTTTATTCTAGCAACGCACAAATCGAATATCTCGTATCACTCTAAAGTCAAACACATCAAACACGCTATGAACAACGAATATATCTGGCGCCCCATAATTTGTTTGTGGTATTCTACAGTATTTCGTCTGCTGATGACGATTCATTTTCCTAACCCCATTCTCCCGTCTCGATGCTAATTAATAAACATTCAATTATGCATACAATAATTCTTGGGCTCCGCTGCTTTACTGACCCCAGTAACCCAGACGAGACACAAGGACACTGCTGTTAGACTGTTTCACTGAATATTTATTACTGACCTACCGGACCGGATGTATTACCGGGAATTATAT
>CAJHNH020000805.1:273236-290736 GCA_905116865.2 Candidula unifasciata | reverse complement strand
GTATGTATGTAGGAAAATGAGGTGTGTTTATGTGTGTGAAGGTATGTGGGTGTGTAGATATGAGTGTTTAAGTGAATTGGTGGGCGTGTGTGTTGGTGTGTGTATGTCTGTGTGTGTCTGTGGTCTACATGTCTGTGTGTGTGTTTCTGTGTGTATATTCTGTCTCTGCTTGTCTGTGTGTGTGTTTCTGTGTGTATATTCTGTCTCTGCTTGTCTGTGTTTGTGTATGTATGTATGTGTGTCTACTTTTGCGTGTCTGTCTGTGCGTCTCTGTATTTGTGTCTGTATTTGTTTGTTTGTGTGTATCTGTGTGTCTCCGTGTGTTTGTATTGTGTGTCTGTGGGTGTGAATCTATGTATGTGTTCCTGTGTTTATTTGTGTGTGTGTTTGTGCGTGTATGTGTATCTGGTTGTGTGTGTCTTCGTGTGTCTGTGCGTGTGTTTGCCTGTCTGTGTGTTATACGTGTATGTTGCTGTATGTGTTTGTGTCTGTGTGTGTGTCTGTTTTGTGTTTATATGTGTGTGTATGTGCTTGTGTGTGTATGTGTGTCTGCGTGAATGCCTGTGTATATGCGAGTCTCTGTGTGTACATATCTGTGTATGTCTCTGTGTGTGTCTGTGTGTATATGTCTGTGTATGTTTGTCGGTGTGTGCGTGTCCGTGTGTAGTGTCTCTGGGTGTGTGTATGTGTGTCTGCGTGTGTGTCTGCGTATGCCTCTGTATGTGTCTCTGTGTGCCTGTGTATATGTATGTCTGCGTGTGTGTTTACATTTGTGTGTGTCTGTGTGTGTGCCTGTGTGCTTGGATGTCTGCTTATGCTTCTGCGTGTGTGTGTCTGTGGGTGTGCGTCTGTGTGTGTATGTGTCTGCGTGAGCATCAGCGTGTGTGTGTGTGTGTATGTGCGTGTCTCTGAGTGTGTGGCTGTGTGCGTCTATTTATGTGTGTTTGTGTCAGTGTGTGTGCATATGTGTGTGTGTCCGTGCCCGCGTGAGTGAAGATATGTAGATATGTGTGTGTGGGTGTGGGTGGGTGTGGGTGGAGAGTGTGTGTGTGTGTGTGTGTGTGTGTGTGTGTGTGTGTGTGCCAGCGCGCTAGTGTGTGCATGCATTTTGTTGTTATGGTTTTTTTTCACAATATGCATATTATCAAATGGACATAACATGCTCATTGATAAAATAGAGCTGCAGTGTGAAAGACGGGTGTTTGGAAGGGCCGAATGCACGGGCCTGCGTGCCGAATTTGTGAAAGTTCGTTTGTTCGTTCTCTCTCTCTCTCTCTCTCTCTCTCTCTCTCTCTCTCTATATATATATATATATATATATATATATATATATATATATATATATATATATATATATATATATATATCTGTCTAACTGGGTCTGTCTTTTTTAAATATCGGTCTTCTTTTCATATGTTTGCTGTTATCTTTTTGAATCTTACTACGTTCTATAATCTTCCTCCACCCACCCCCTTTCTCTCTCTCTCTCTCTCTCTCTCTCTCTCTCTCTCTCTCTCTCTCTCTCTCTCTCTCTTTCGTATGGGAATATCCGGAATGAGCGACGTCAAATCTTGATTTATTCATTCTCTCTCTCTCTCTTTCTCTCTCTTCTTTATGTGTAATTTTTTTTTTTTTTTTTTGGAGTGGCAATGCCTGGAGTTCATGGATTTGATTGATTCATTAATTCATTTATTCATTCATTCACTTCTCCATTCATTCATTCATTTATTTACCAATTAATTCATTTTCACTCACTAGCCCTTTTCAACATTTAAGCTAACAAAGTAACCATGTAATGAAATAAATAAAAAAGCAATCTAGCTACCAACTAAGAGGCTGATTACCCATTCAATATGTGTTGTGTGTTCGGTGTGTGTGTTGTATGGGTGTGTGTGTGTGTGTGTGCGTACGTGCGTGCGTGCGTGTGTTTCGGCAGCCACGAAATCTCAATAACATGTTATGATATCCTTTTCTTGTAAATCACTCTCTAAGATGAGACTGTGCATACAAATTCAGGCGGGGTAAAAATCCCACATGTCAAATAATTTGATTCAGACTATTTCTTGGGGTCAGTGTTTCTCTCTCTCTCTCTCTCTCTCTCTCTCTCTCTCTCTCTCTCTCTATCTCTCTCTATCTCTCTCTCTCCTCCCCCCCCCCAACCACTCTCTCTCTCTTTCTCCCTCTCTCCCCCTCTCTCTCAAAGGGCCATTTTTGACACATGATACATCAAGCATGCGATGCTATTATCATACATTTATTGACCAGTTCATTGTCCCTTTGCGATGTGGTCAGCATCACGCCGACCGCCATTTCCTGGCATGTTACGTGGTACCTATTTAAGGTCATACGGCCTGCAAACGTAGATTACAA
The DNA here is from genome assembly GCA_905116865.2 of Candidula unifasciata. Taxonomy (NCBI): domain Eukaryota; kingdom Metazoa; phylum Mollusca; class Gastropoda; order Stylommatophora; family Geomitridae; genus Candidula; species Candidula unifasciata. The sequence continues at coordinate 288,366 of CAJHNH020000805.1, read as the reverse complement.
TGTAGATTCGATCCTAGTACATTCAGATGGTGATGTGATCTATTTCATGTTAAAATGTGATATTTTCATGCGTATTTTACTGACATGTTTTTCACCATTCAGGTAAACACTGGTGGTATAATCTCAGAGAAGACATGGACTGTGGCGACATCTTCCCAGTGTTTTTGTTGTACAACGAGGGAGAGCTTACCGGTTTTGGATGGGCTATAACCACATATATAAACTCGGACAGATATGAGCACCCTCCTTCAAGTTCCTCTAAGGTTTGTTTTGATTTACGTTTGTTTAATCACCTTTTACAGGGTCTTCCTAATTTACGACCAACCGAATGTCCAATAAAGCGAAGCAGATGTCCGATGCTTGGCGTCATGACCCAGGTGGGCTTGCCCTATGAGATTGGCTAGGAGGATTACGAACCGAAACAATTGTTGCAGGAAGGACCAACTTACTAATGGTGATTGGTAGACTCCCGTTGTACATGCTCCCGATGTGAAGTTGCAATAAGGACCAACCTATGGATAATGACTGGTAGACTCCGGTTGTACATGCTCTCGATGTGAAGTTGCAAGAAAGACCAACTTATTGATAATGATCGGTAGACTCCTGTTGTACATGCTTTCGATGTGAAGTTGAAAGAAGGACCAACCTATTGATGATGATCGGTAGACTCCTGTTGTTAATGCTCTCGATTTGAAGTTCTTACTAACAGATCCTAAGTCCACTGCTCAAAAGAACAGTTGGTTTTAAGTTAAGTCGAATTTGCATTTTTCAAAACTATATTCATTTGAACAGGTTATAAAATTTATACACAAGACACATGAATTAAATCTGTATACACATGACTGTTATATATAATGTGAAAAATACCTAGTACTCGTATGTACTCTATTGCATCAGCTTCGGGAACTTGTTGACCATACTAATGTAGTTATTTTTTTAATTAAAGTCAGGTAAGTGTGGACGATTCTTAAGTGAATAGGTTTAGTCGAGGATAATGAGTCGTATGCTATAGTCAATGAACTCAGTGGCTTTCAGTGGGCGGAACATATTTAAGTGATTCGTGAGATCATTAGGAAGTAAAAAGAAAAACACGACAACCCTCAAGCGTTTTGCATGTGTGTGTGTGTGTGTGTGTGTGTGTGTGTGTGTGTGTGTGTGTGTGTGTGTGTGTTTTGGTGTGATTTTAACTATTCTAATAAGAGTGTAATTATTATGAAAAGGATTGAAAAAAAATTACATTATGAGCTAGATGAAGCACAACCGGGTAGAGGAACTAGTGATCACACATTTAATATGAGTTGAAAATTACAGAGAATACAACGTAGATCTTCATGCTTGTTTTATTAATTATAGCAAGGCATTTGAATGTGTCAAAAATGACCAGACTTTAGACAGTTATGTTGAAAATATGTGCTCTCTAATAAACAGCAATGGAGACTGTTTGACAGAAATTAAAAGGCGGATGGCCATAGCAATGCAAAGATTGAACAGCCTTAAAAGTATATGTTTAAGCACCACCAAGGAGATCAAAATTAGAATTTTAAGAGCATGCATCTTCCCTCTGTCTACATACGGATGTGAGTCGTGGACTATCTCCCAGTCCTTATTAAGAGAATAGGGGCTTTTGAGCTGAAATGCTATAGAAAGATTCTCAGAATATCTTGGACAAAGAAGAGAAGAAATACTGACATCTTGAAAGATCTAAACATCAAGGAAGATTGGCTAAAAAACAGCATCCTGTCTCGGAAGTTGAAATATTTTGGTCATATCAGGCGCCACGACGGACTGGAAAAAAATTATAGCAGAAGGCAAGGTACCAGTGAGGAGGGGCAGGGGCCGACCGACACAAAGATGGGCACAAGATATATGTGACCCCTTGAGTATGAAAGCACATGAGGCGGAAGAACTGGCGAGAGACCGAGTTTTTTTCAGGCAGACTGTGATGAGAGCGACGTTCTGCAAAGGACCTACTACATGATGATGATGATGAATAAGAGTGCGGCCCCCCCCCCCCCACCTTTTTTGCCTATCTTATATTGTTGATGGTATATCCTCCCACCACGACGTTCTTAGTGAAGTTCAAATGTCTCTATTGACACTATAGATGGAAACGAGATATGAAAAGATTATACGTCACTGTTGCCCACCCCTCTTGGTTGGCTTACGGTGACCTACTTTGTTGAAAATGTGTATTTGCAGCATGCTGTTTTCAGTACATGTTCTTTATTACTCTAATGTCACTCCCATCACGTCGTAGAGTTGTGAAGGTTTTTTTTTTTAAATTTCGAAATGTCAAACTCTATTAATAGCATTTGTGTAGTCAATGAAACAAAGATATAAATACTTCCTTACCCCCCCCCCCCCCCCCCCCGCCCTTTTGCAAAGCTGTTTTTTTCCTCGGTAAACACATACCATGCGCTATATAATCTCCTTTCAGGTACCCACATTACTCTTTCCTATTCCTGTTTATATTGTTAGAAGCCGTTTCAATACTTGCACACGCATGCTATCAATAGTAAATATATGTTATGACACGCTTAGACTGTACTTGCAAATATCTGTACGTACGAGTTAGCAGTTGTAAAAATTTTCTGATTTGATTGTATTTGATTATACCTGCACACACGCACGCGCGCGCAGACACATACATACGCATGTGGTAATAATTGTAAATATATGTTTTGACTTGATTATATTTGCAAATGTTAAAAATGTTAAATGTTGAATTAAGAATCGATATCACAGCACCCAGGACACCCCCATAAGTGCTCCTGTCCCAATCTTCAGCAGCAAGCAAAGAGTTAAAATTCCGATGGTACCAGTAACTAATTGTGTATCCGTCTCGCATTTCCCCTGATTTTCGAGCGTCAGATCCCCTTGTTATATTTGCAAACACCTGCAGATACATACTAACAACTGTAAAAATATTAGGACTGTGATGAATAACAGAACAGACAACATAAATCTCTTATTACTTACGCGCAGTAACGTAATTCTACTGCTGACTTAGAACGAAAATTACAATAAAATGTTGTCGACATAAATAAAATATACATATTATACGTAATTTTACAAAACTATCAATATAAACTTCGACTCAAGAGTAACAGTGTAGATAAATGTTATGAAATACTATAAAACTAGCTTAATTTCGAATCATCTGTCACCTTCTTCTGTGTCTTTGAGGCTCAAGCTTTCTAGACGGCGTTGACTCGTATCTTACGCAGAAGTAGGATCTGTTTTGCATTTGCCTTCTCTTGCATTTCAAACAGGTCGATGCATTTTGATAATTTTGTTTCTGCCCTTGAGTAGCTAGTTGTTGGTTTTTAGTTAAGAACTGTTCCTTCATCGTCATCAGCTTTAAACACACAGGGTTACTTCGTCACAACTGAGACCAGCGTGTAACAAAATAGCTACTGGTTAAAAAAGTAAAGTAAAGATCCCTTTACACGCCTTAAGGCGCATCTGGCATATGGGAAGAGCACCCACATTTTTACAGACCAATCGACATTCGGTGGGTAATGTGGTCAGCATTACGCCTGCCGTCTCTACTTCCCCAGGACAGCCATCCTGGTACCCATTTGAGGCTGGGTCGACCTACAACGTCCCATACCACGATAAAAATCCACGCAGCCAACAGTGGGCTTCGGTCGCGGTACGTTGGATTACGAGTCGGACTCGCAACGCCTTAGCCACGAACGCCGCAGCCACTGGTTAGTGATCGGTTAAGTCTTTGTCAAGGTTTCAACTTCACTGCAATCAGGTCATCCCCAGACTTGCTCCGTTCCTGTGTCCATGAAAATCAAATGAAATTCCCCCTAGTGCCCTATTTGAAAAACTAGTGACCAAATAGTTCATCTCGGAACAATTCAGAAATAAGCGCACGCAGTAAATACATATGGCACTAAGCTAAAACCAACAGTCGCCAACGAAAATGCAGTGTGTAGTTGATGGAAGTAGTCGGGCACGATAAGTTGGCTATACAGAGGTAGAATTATTATATAGGGTATTTCACTAGCCCGTAAGTAAACCGGCTAACCGTCGTATTGATTATCACGACTAAACCTCTGCACAAATGAAAGGCATTCCACATGGAAAACACAGCTCTCAGAGTTACACCAAGCACTAAACTCGGGAGCTCAGGCGTAGACTACTGTCCATTTGTGAAAACTGAATTAGCAAGGCGCTCTTGTATGCAAAAATAGCCCTAAAGCTTAACCTTCTGTCGTGCCTAGTCCTCATATTTAGACCAGAAGTGAAAGGTTTGTAGCGCACCAGATCAAGGTCAACGGTACCGCCACCGACACTTAGTCACTTCCGCCTTCATACTGTAGAGTCACTTCCAGTCTGGTACAGTTGGCTGTGAAAGTAATTCGAGACAATTGTACAGATGTCTGTCTGTTTGCAGATATTGCTCAATTTTGTAAAGGATGACGGATAACAAATTTGTGATTAATAAACCAAGTGACGGTTAATCAAAATTTTAGTGTACAAAATTTTACCTGCTCGTACTTGCAAACACCTACACATGCATGCTAACAATTGTATGTATGTATATATATATATATATATATATATATATATATATATGGAGGTTTTTGCAAATATAATCAAGTATATATATATATATATATATATATATATATATATACTTGATTATATTTGCAAAAACCTCCACATAAATACTAGCAACTGTAGCTATATATATATATATATATATATATATATATATATATATATATATATATATATATATATATATATATTGACTTTATTATATTGCAGATATCTACACTTACATGCTGGAAAATGTAAATACATATTCAAACTTTCTTACATTTGCAGTTTTTTATGCAAAACCCCCCTAAATGCTTGGAATCAGACGGGGAGATGACCACTATGCACATCTATCTCAACTCTAGCCCATGGTTCAACACCTGCTAGTTTTGACCGCTTCACTAAGCACCTACTGGACATTGAAACAGTTGTTAATAAATCAAATTTAATATGAATAAGATCAGAAGAGTTAAACAATTTCAGAACTGAATAAAGTCAGTAGATGTGAATATAATGTGTGGTTGTGTGGTTGAGTTGTGTTCGTATTAGTTTTTGGTTAGTAAGATAATAAACCTAGCGGCTAAATGCTGGCCTGCAGTTTAGAAAGTCGTGTATTCGGGTCTTGACAGAGGCAGGACTTTTTTCAAAAAGTAAGTTGGCTCCCAGGTCGACCCAGCCTTGAACAGGTACAAGTTACAGTTCTGGGAAGTAAATTCGGCCGGCGTAATGCTGAAGAAATTCCCCATCAAGTGGCCATAACAGCTGAAAGAGGTTCCTGGTACCTCTCCATGGGTGGTCCACATCTTCATGGTGACACTTAGTGTAACCGGGTGTTTATCGCTTGTGTGATGTCCTGATGGGGCACAACAAGCAAGCAACCACAAAAATGACATTTTCAGGATTCGAAACATGGAGCTGAATATGTATAAAGACAGCATGGCCTTTTTGAAACTAAAATAACTCTGCCTTATTGAACGTCAAAATTGTTTCCAGAAAGGAGCAACGAAGGCTACTGTTCATGGTAAAAGGGTCAGTGACCAGCCGGTTCAACGGCCGGAGAGAGGAAATCAAAAACACTCTGTAGAAAAACTTCACAAGAAAGTCCAGTTGGTAATGCACGAAGTGGCTTTTTGGTGTGACCGGGTGAGAGCAAAGTTCTGCAGAAAGACATGCTAAGCGACTGTAAAATCGAAACAATTTCAATGGTGCTTTCAAGTTCTCAGATGTAGAAGAAACAAAATCCCGACAGTAATATTTTTAGTGTAACATTTTCTGCTTCTCTATATTACTCTTCTAGGAAATTCATCCAGACTTCAATATCGGATGAAGCCGCCGATTTTTTGGGACTAGGTGCACCGCTAACTGTTAAACAGAGCACCCATTTAAAAAAAAAAATGAATGTTTCAATGGGAACTATGAGAAGTGAAAAGATATTTTTCAAGACACAGATTCTTTAATGTCGTTGAAAATATAGAAATTAGAGGCAAGCTGTCAGTTCAGTTCTTATTAAAACCGTCCTTATCTTTCCAGATATATCTCAATTGTTCCTGTCCCTTTCAACAACGATGTCCAAATGTAAACCATAGTGCCAACAGGCGCCTTCAGCAAAACGCTATGCAAATAGCCGTATACATATAATTGAGTCCATGACGTTCACCTTAACTTTATCATGAAATTCACAAGATTTACATCATGATCATCATGTAGCAGGTCCTTTGCAGAACGTCGCTCTCATCGCGGTCTGCCTGAAAGAAACTCGGTCTCTCGTCAGCTCTCCCGCCTTATTACTTTCAAACTCAAGGAGTCACTTATTTACTTGTGTTGGTCGGCCCCTGCCCCTCCTTATTGGTACCATTCCTTCTACTGTTTTTTTTTTTTTTCAATCCGTCGTGGGGTTTGATATGACCAAAATATTTCAGCTTTCACGACAGGATGCTGCTTATTAGCCAGTCTTTCTTGATATTCAGATTCTTCAAGATGTCAGTATTTCTCCTCTTCTTTGTCCAAGATATTCTGATAATCTTTCTAAAGCATTTCAGCTCAAAAGCCCCTATTCTCCGTTTTAACGACTAGGAGATAGTAGGCTACTCAATTCCGTATTTTGCAGCTGGGATGATGCAAGCTCTCAAAATTCTAATTTTGACCCCCTTGCTGGTACTTAACCATAGACTTTTCATGCTGTTTAATCTTTGCATTGCTATGGTCATCCTCCTTTTTTTTCTCTGTCAGACAGTCCCCATTGCTATTTATTACAGAGCTTGATATTCAAAGTCTGTGACTTTTTCAATTTCTTCATCATTTATTGTTATCTTTGGGTGACAGACATTTTTATCTGTGGACATTATTTACGTTCTCTTTAAATTCAAGAAAAGATTTTAATCTCCACTTTGCTTTTGGACAGACGATATTACATTTTCTGGCACTCTTCCAAATACCTGTTCCAAATTCTTCCAAAAAACGGTCCCAAATTATTTACTGTCCAAAACATCCCTTTTAGAGCCCCGAGGGATTCAAGGGGTTATAAGGATATTAAAAATTAAGAACATGAACAACAAGAAGATGTTCATTGATGCCATTGTTAAGTTGACCAACGTTGTTGTAGCCTCGCCAGGCAACGGTGACAATTGTCGTTCACTTATGATGCGTTCCAATGTTGCCGCATTTCGCTTATGAACAACTTCCAACCAGCAACGACCACTTCCGCGTTAAACTAGCCCAACTACCCATTGACCACGATGAAAGAAACCACGATGGTACTTGTGGTGAAAAAAAAAATATCTCTCGTCAACTTCAACAACCACTGACTGTCCGTTAGCATCAAATCCTCCCAAATGAGGGTTATTAAGCAGCAGCCTTTTGTGACACTCTAACTGTTATAGTTGACAATAGTATCACGGCTTGTCAACCTCTAAAAAAACATCACATGTTTCAGCTTCACACCGAACAACCAGTAAAACATTACATCAAAAATTGTTTAGTTGGGAATCCACAATTAGCAAAGAACGAACCCGTCCATACACTACAACGAGGATTACAGTGACGACATCGCCATAAGAATCTATCCGAACATTCTAGCCTTGACACAAACGACATCCGACGGTTGCAAGACGAACAGTCTACTGTGTTCCGTATTATTCTGTGCGTAGCAAGCCATTGCAACCACCGTAGTTTATCGTTCATCTATATATATAAAAATCAATGTTTGTGTGTTTGTGTGTTTGTTTATAGCCTATAGACTCGGAAACTACTGAAGCGATTTAGCTGAAATTTTCAGGAAATGTTTATTTTGATACCGGATGTTCACCCATCATGGTTTGAAATTCAACCTGTCATTGTTAGAGATAGTGTGCGACAATTGTTGGGAAAATCTTCGAAACTAATGTTTCCATTTTATAGTGACATTTAATTATAGCCACGTTAGTAACTGCCCGTGCGCGATCGTCTTTCACCGTGCATGCGCAGTAGTGGAGCTCCATCGTCAACATCCGCCCGCGACAAGGAAAACAATTGCCTGCGGAATCTAGAAATATCTCAAAGGGTAAGCGCATTTACCTTACTACCATTAGTCAGTATGTAATTTTTTTTTTTTTGACAACTTCAAAAATGTGTGGACCACTCCTTAAATCACGCAATGATAAATGTATACACATTATCTGTGGGTTTTCTCATACTGTCTAGCGTACTATTATGATTGTTACATGTTTACATGTCTTACATGTTTACATGTCTACACAATATCGGTTGGCTTTCTTCTGCTATTCAGAAGAATTATATATATTTACACGAAATTCCGTCGCAGGTCAACTGCAGGTAGTCTGTAGAATGTAGTTAAGACGATTATTTCAGTCGCAAGACATATATGCCACAAATCTTACTACTACACTGGACACCTATTCATGTTATAAAATGGATTGTTATCTCATGCTCATATTTTCATTTATTTAGCTGGGCACTGGACACCTACTTATTCATTTCGTTTACCGGCTTTTCAGAATATTTGCTGCTCAGTTTCTATGCATTTCCTCTTGAGTCGAAATAGAATGTTATCTCATGCTCATATTTTCTTTTTGTTTTCAAGTTATATTTCATTCAATGCGTGGGGATGAAAAAGCTATTGACGATCACCGCTTTCTAAATTCACACGGTGTTCACTTTTTTTTTTTTTTTTTACATTTGCAGTTATTCCTCCCAAACGACAAGCGATTGGCCCATCTACACCTAGAGCACGCAAGAGAATGGCATTAATTGCTTTAGAAACAGATGAGCAACATGAGGTAAGACTGGAAACCATTCGAGCGCGATTATTTTAGTCGCAAGACATATATTCCCTAAATCTTACTGCTACACTGGACACCTATTCATATTGTTTACCAACTTTTCATAATATTTGCTGAACAGTTTCTATGCATTTCCTCTTGAGTTGATATAGATTGTTATCTTATGCTCATATTTTCATTTATTTAAGCTGGTCACTGGACACCTACCTATTCATATTGTTTACCAACTTTTCTTAATATTTGCTGCACAGTTTCTATGCTTTTCGTCTTGAGTCGAAATACAATGTTTTCTCACGCTCATATTTGAATTTTTTTTATTTCAGCGATACTTTAAGTCATATTTCATTCAGTGTGTAGGGACCAACAAGCTATTAACGATCAACGCTCTCTAAACTCACGCGCTGTTCACTTTTTTGTCAAACATTTGCAGTTATGCCTCCCAAACGACTGCTACAGTTTACCTGTCTACACAGATTCGGTTGGCTTACTCTTATTATTCAAATGAATTATATACATTTACATAAAATTCCGTTGCAGGTCAACTGCAGGTAGTCTGTTGTTAAGTCGATTATTTCAATCGCAAGACCTATATACCACAAATCTTACTGCTACACTGGACACCTATTCATATTGTTTACCAACTTTTTCTAATATTTGCTGCACAGTTTCTATGCATTTCCTCTTGAGTTGAAATAGATTGTTATCTCATGCTCATATTTTCATTTATTTAAGCTGGGCATTGGACACCTGCCTATTCATATCGTTTACCCGCTTTTCAGAATATTTGCTGAGCAGTTTCTATGCATTTCCTCTTGAGTCAAAATAGAATGTTTTCTCATGCTTATATTTTCAATTATTTTAAGCGATACTTCAAGTCACATGTTATTCAGTGCGTGGGGACGAACCAGCTATTGACGATCAACTCTCACTAAATTCACACTGTGTTCACCATTTTGTCAAAATTTGCAGTTATGCCTCCCAAACAACAAATATTGACCTATCTACACCTAAAACACGCAAGAAAAGGGCATTAATTGCTTCAGAAATAGACTGGCAACATGATGTAAAACTGGAAACCATTCGAGTGCTCACTGCTGAAGCCCATTCGTCTCAATCAGACCAGCTTCAGAGAGCAAGACTAGAAAACGTTCGAGCGCGCACTTCTGAAGCCATATAGTCTCAGTCAGACTAGCAACAAGAAGCAACATTGGAAACCAATAGAGTACGCCCTGCTCAAGTCCGTTTATCAGAAAGCAACGGAAAGAAAGACTGGAAACCTTTCGAATGCGCACTACTTTTTCCAGGCGAACACCTCATGTTGATTTGAGCAAGATTTCCATTTTCTTTCTTTTCAATTTAGCCAAACTATGCCACAGCAACGCGTGGCCGGGTACAGCTAGTTATTCTATATAAATCAACAGGTCTGACATCTACAGCTGCCGGTTGATCAACGTGTAGAATATTATTGCTGATCTGTGCCGGGGCCGTCGTTCTGCCTGCCATAATTACAAGTAGCTGCACAAATTATCAAAGAAATATTCCCACTTTATTTGCAATTTTTGCCGATAAGCAATTATTCACGCAAGTGCAAAAATTCACAAAGAGACTGTGACGAGGTGCATTCGTCGAGCCCAGAATTCCTTCTAAAAGCAAAGAAAGTACACAAACCCAACAGAAACCTTTTCATAGCGAAACAATGAGGTAACTAAACAGCTAACCAATGCGATCTTTCCAGCAGCCATCAAAGTGTCTGACGAACCAATAGTTTATCTCAGTGGAATTTAACGTTATCTTAACAGCTGAACCAGGGAACGCGTCTACGTTTGAAGAATTATGCAATCTTCCTGTCAGACGGACAGAAGACATGACCATCTAAACTTGCGGACAGGCAGGTGGCTAATTACCACGGGTTAGAGTTGAGACGTAGCGGGCATTCTCAGACCAGCCGACAACTTTGAAGTCCAGGGTTCAAACAGGATGCCGGGTCCAGTTGTCTTTATCTTTCATCATCCTACCAAAAGTAGATATAGACCTCTAAACGCCTATTCCCTTTGGATACTCAGTCAGCTCAGTATATTTCACGAGTTATTATTAGGCTGTATCTGTTTAACCAGGGACTATTACAACCAACCAAGCATCGACTTAGGTAACAATAATAACCACGTAATGATGCCCTTCGAGCTACCGACAAGTCACATACAAGACATTACCCTGTGACTCCTTTTGTGGGTTCCAAGGCCACATGTTTGAGGGGGAAAAGAATTATTCCACTACCACCTAAAAAGCATGTTGTAAAAGGCAACTAATTAGGACTGCTGAAATAAGATGTGTTGGGGCAAAAGGCGCAGATATCGCAACCTAGCTGTTAAGCACAAGATCAAGCGAAAGGCGCAGATATCGCAGCCTAGTTGTAAACCACAACACACTGTGTAAACCACACTTTTAAAAGCACACACACAAAAAATCTTCCCGCGTAATAGGCAGAATACTTATCAACTGTACTAGCGAAGACACGAGGATTTCGTTTAAACGAAATTATATAATAAAACAAAGCATAGTTCGTAGTGTTCCTGTTCCATATTTTTAGCTACATGGCCTTTTAAGTCTCTAACTATCACCTTTTGAGGCCCTGAATGGGATTTTTTGTCTTTGAATAATTTGCGACCATTATTCGGAAAAGTGCCAAATTTTCTTTTCCTTTTACGCTGTTCGGAAGGAGGACTGTGTCATCTGCATAGCGAAGTTCCGGGATAGGGTTGCCACCAATTTTGAGCAGGTCATAACTGTCACAAGTCTGACATTTCTCATTATATTTTCTGCATATATATTGAATAAAAATGGCGAGAGAATGCACCCCTGCCTCACTCCCTTTTGCACCTAGAACCAGTCTGATGTTTCACTAGCTGCTCTGGTGGCTGCTTGTTGTTCATGATACAGATTTTCAGTTAAATGCCCTGAATGCGCAGCAAACCTCATAATTCTCATAATAGTCTACAGTCTTCCATGTTGGACACAATCAAAAGCCTTGCTATAATTAATGAATTAAGCATGAATATCTACGTTGTTTTCACTTCTTTTTTTTTTTTCCAAAATTTATTTCCATATTAAAGATGTGATCCCCAGTTTCTCTAGCCTGTCTCAAACCCGACTGCGCTTCATGTAGCTCACATTGTAATTTCATTTCAATCCTCTTCGTGTCCTCTAAAAGTACTGGAGTTTTGGGAAATGCCATTCTGGTCTCAAGACTCAGTGAAGGGAAAACCCCAACTGCACCTCCTCGCGGTAGAGGATGGTAAACATACTACCTTGTGGTCAACGTAGCTATGAGGACCAAGTATCCGCGGGGATAAGTGGATATCTCTGGAAAGCTCTCTACTGTTTGTAGGAGCGTCACATAGCAGGGCGATCACTTGCCCTAGCAATCGAAAAGGTTGCTGAAGGCTAAGGACGTAGTCTAAAGCCACGTGGATGTGGAAAGCAATGGAAAACTACCACCTTACTATCCCAAGAAACTCAGCATTGAAGCCAGATTATTATACGATGAGAAATGTATGTCTTTGAAAGCATCTCACTAATTGTATCACAATGCGATATATTACATGTTTGACATCATTTAATTTATTAAAATGTGTCCTAGCATATTAGATTTCTCTGCCTTCAGTTACACATGTTAGGATCTTTACTTCCGAAACGGAGTATTTTTTCACTTAATTCAAAGGCAAGTGGTGGTCATACCCATACCATATCTATTAAATCTAAATGCAGAAAACGTTAACAAAAATGCAGATTTATGACAGTTATAATCCATTCATAATTTACGGCAACTATTCTAGGACTTATGGCTAAGGCGTTGCGAGTCTGACTCGCAATCCAACGTACCGCGATCGAAACCTTCGTGGGCTGCGTGGATTTGTATCGTGGTATGGGACGTCGCAGGTCGACCCAGCCTCAAATGGGTACCAGGATGGGCTGTCCTGGGAAAGTAAAGACCACATTACCCACCGTGCCGATTGGTCTGTAAAAATATGGGTGTTCTTCCCATACGCCAGATGCGCCTAAGGGCGTGTAAAGGGATTTTTTTTTTTTTTTTACTTTTTATTCTAGGACTTCGCTATGCAGATGACACAGTCCTCCATTCGCCATTGCACTGCAAAGAAAAAATATTTTATCGTATCTGTACAAAACATAGTGAAAATCAAAACCTGTCCTTGAATTGAGGGAAAACAAAAATAATGTCCACAGACAAAACTGCCTATCACTAAAAAACAAAAAAAAAAAACAAAAAAAACGAGAATAGATGATGAATAAATTAAATATTGAAACTATTAATACCGTAGCTCCATAACAAACAACAATGGAATAGTTCGACAGAAGTAAAAAAAAAAAAAAAAAAAGTATAGCCTTAGTAATGCAAAGTTTAAACAGCATGAAAAGTCTTGGTTAAGCACAAGCAAGAAAATCAAAGTCACAATTTTAAAAGAATGTCTCTTTCCTATAGTAACATGCGGATGTGAATCGCAGAATATCTAGCAGTCATTAAGGAAGAAAATAGCGTCTCTTGAAGTGACATTCTGCATACATATTATATTAATGCCATGGATAATAAATAAAAGAAATACTCACATCCTAAAAGAAGTGTACACCAAGGAAGACAGGAAGATTGGCTAGCAAACAGCTCCTGTCTCGGAAACTGAAATACCGTGATATTATCAAGTGCCTTGGGACCATGGAAACAATATCAGTAGAGGCCATGACACCGGGAAACAGGCGTAATTGACGAATAGCACAAAGATGAGTACATGATAAAAGTGACCCTTGGCTAGAAAGGTCCACATAGAATGAGAAAGAGCTGGTGAGACCGCATTTCTTTCATCTAGCAGACCCTGATGAAAGAGAGATTATGAAAAAAAAATTTCTACTTGATTATGATGATGATGTTAAAACTCATAGGCGCCGAGATGAGATCCGTATGAGATCTTCAGTAATATAATTATTGCTGTCCTTGTTAATTACATGTGATTAGTGTTTATTAATGATAAATTATAATAATAATATAATAATAATATTATGGAAACGTATGTTAACATTTAAGTCGGCCAATCTGGAATCTGTATGTGTTTGGGTTCGTGTATTCAAGCTTAGACGGCTGTCAGACACGGATTGACGGGTTGCTTAATCAAAGAGCATGCTGCTGCAAAGATAAATGTTTTATTCATTTTAAAGTTCAGATTTAATGAGACATTTGACGAGCATAATGATAATAACACTTTTACAGAATTGTTATTTAAATATTTTAATAATATTATCATTATCACCACTTCACCAGCACAAATTTAATCCTTTTCACCGCAGTGCTAAATGGTTGCCCGCATGCCGCCTGGCGGTACTGGGTTCAACTCCACATTAAGACAGATTATTAAACTTGATCTGGGAGCTGCTGGTCGGGCGCTTACAGTGTTGGGCACTGGTCAGGGGAACCTCGTTTCGACCCCTGTAAGCTGATAGAGTTTTTCTGTCAGAGGCAATAATAAACATCCTAACCTATTCAGGAAGTGGTCTCAGCACTAGCCAAGCGACACCTAAACAACAGGCTCATTACACCCTCCCCGCCCCCCCCCCGGTCTATACCACACACAAAAATGAGGTTGAAAAAAGACAACGATGATAGTTCACTTCAGTTCGGTATTATACTTGAACTGTTGTATGTGCAGTTTAACACAGCTTAAAATTCTTCTTCTTTTTCAGCATTCCGAGACATTTGAAATTTCTTACTGCAGACAACATCATACATCTATCTGGTTGGGCTTCTCTTTCCAATTAGTGACACCAAATGTTTGTAGATATGTCTGGATTTTATCTGTCCATCGTCTTCAGCACCGTTTTGTACACATTTTTAAAAATCTCTTTTTGATCGGACATTCTTTCAGTGTGCCCTCACCACTTCAGTCTTTTAGCTCTCATGATGCCAGTGATCATAGTCTGAAATTAGTAAACAAAATGTCATGGGAAGTTTACGAAAATCGGCACAGTGTTGATCACATCACCTATGGACTGACAATGATACGATACCAAAATTGGTCCTCTATAAATAAACTAAGAGCTTTTACTTTTGACATGACAGCGTAACGACAGCAACGATCCCACATAAATCTGCTCTTAAACTCCCTCCCATAATACCAAATGTTCCACTTAAACCTTACAACGACTGCCCTGCTTGGCTTAGGCATAGCCTACCAACAGTCAGAACCACTGTAACAGGGGTCTCCTCCAAATCATCAATGAGCAGCACTGATATG
>CAJHNH020000805.1:238236-265736 GCA_905116865.2 Candidula unifasciata | reverse complement strand
TATATTCCGAAATCGGTATGCAACTGTGAAATATGATAACTAATAAAAATGTAGGTACATAACAAACAACGCATTGTTAGAGAAAAATAACACAAATAGTTTCATAAACGTTGATATCTGCGTGTGTTACTACATCACTCATTAAATTTGCAAAGAAAGGACATATTCATATTATGCATCATATCATGATAAGAATAGCGAAAGAAGTGAAAGTAGCTTCTTATCGGTAAATACCAGACAATAGAAATACAGTAAGTCAAAGAAACATGTACTGGGGTATTTAAAAAAGCTGGGCTACAAAAAAAACAATAAATTTGATACAAAATTTATACAGATATCATTATGACAAATACTAATATACATAATAAAAATTTAACGGTATTTCAAGTTTAAAAGATAATTAAAGAATCATTATCATCCATTGTCCAGCCTAATCACGTTATAAGAATGTACGGATTTGTGTTTTTTGACACAAAAATAGGCGACACAAATTGAGTTTGCAATTACTTAATCGACTTAGCAGGTTGTGTCTGAAACGCTTTCCAAACATCAAAAGAAAAAATAAATTCGAAGAAGCATAAACGAGTTGCATCACTTTCCCCACTTCTTGAACGTCAGGAATTGTTCTTGGATCAAGCACTCCGCTCCATCCAGCGCTAGCATAAGTCAACACCCAGACAAATCCTGTGACCGGGTATGCAACCAAAGACATAGCAACCAACGTCATAACAGCCACTGTTAGACTCTTTTCATTGTAACAGCGAGGATGGTGAAACTGTCCCCCATCTCCGTCGTACATCCTCCGGGCTCTGCGAGCTCCAGTTTGGAGCCGACTAATAAGAATCGTGTCCAGAATAAGAAGACTAACCCAAGCAAGAATTTTTACTGTTAGTCGTATCAGCACGCCACTCTTGATTACATAGTTAAATGGCGTAGTTAGGCATATTGTCCAAGAGGTGCCTACTGCCAGACGACCTATGTACACCTGATACACGCAGGCCACACTGACCATCTCTGGTATGGAAACAATAAGTGAGAAACCGAAAACAGCAGATATAATTAGTCTTGTTCGTCTTCTGTTACTGTTGGACGCAACTGTTACTGGCTTGAAACTAAAGAAGTAACGCTCCATTGCTACAGAGACAGTTGAAAGCATTGATGTCACGAACGATGTCCTAGCCAGATAGTTGAACAACTGATGGGCAAAATACATGTGTCTGCAAGCAGGTCGGTTGCTACAGATAGAAAGCAGAGCTTGTGTGATTTGTTGACCGATTCTGGAACTCAGAAACACTGTATCCCATATAGCTATATTTAGCAATAATTTATCCAATGTTCGTACTCGCTTATTACATTCTGCCAGTCCAGTGAATATTAAAAAGTTACATATCAAACCAAATGAAGCAAGAGATATTTTCAAAGGTAGTAGTGGCCATTTGACACCAATGGCAACACCCATGACATCCTGTGGTAGTGTCATATTATTGGCGTAAGCATAATTGACTTCGCTATGGTAATGTTGATAAACATTCGTCATTTTGTGTGCCAGTTAAATGTCTCTGATATGATTGGTGAAAACTTCAACAGCCTTGATTTCATAAATACCTAAAGAAATTTGTGAAAGATAGCTATATCAGAGAACAGTAATAAAAATGCACAATGTTCCAATGTTTTAAGACACTCAAAGCTTAGGATGTCGCTTTGACAATTTTAACTACGGAAATATCATATTTAATTCAAATGCATACGGCTTATTTTAAATTCCTAAATAATATTGGATGCACCACTCTTGTTGACTATTTGACTGCAAAAACATGACATAAATGACTTGACTATGGAACTATGCGCAGAACAGTTTTAGACAATTAAACACAACTCACAATCTACACATTGTATTTTATCCTTTCCCGGGCTGTCTATTTTGCAAGACGAAGATTACAACATCATGGCCTCCACTACGAGGTAATTATACAGGATGACCTGAAATAGTGCCAGTATTGTCCCAAATTATTCGTGGTCAAGAAATAAATTACTGACAGAGTCCAAAGTTCCTGATCTAGAACTACACATGTATGTAATATTGTGTTTGAATCAGAGGAACATCGATCACAATGTTCTACATGTGGACGTTGTAGGGACAAACGTTGCAACTCATCAACACCAACATCCATCAATGTGTGTGCAGGCAAAATAATATTGTAACCAGGTATAGGAATCAATCGTCTGTCTCAGTGATGTTCACTACATCGCTTACTGATTGGTCTGTACAAGACTAGATCTGGCACCAGACGCTCGATGTGTCAAACACATGAAAAATGTCCTGAGTTTATTTACAAACACGATAATCAGTCGTGTTCAATATCTTCGACTTAAAATACTTAACTGGACATAGCACAATTTAACCCCCCCCCCCCCCTTTTCCACCCTGCCCCTACTCATTAACAGCAGGGAGATATCGAATAAATGTCGCTTTTAGAGTGTGAATGAATGAAATCAAAACTAATGAGAGAAAGTGTATTGATCTTTGCCTTGCATATTTATTATAAACATAAACAATAACAATGCATAAATAGTGTAAACACTACAGTGTTATATTAACGGGATATGTAATTTGGTAAATATAACACAGACTGCCTTTATTTCATACGATATTTTGTGATATCCTTCCGAAGGAGAGGATTTCGAGTATGCAAAAGCCGTACTGGCAGGCAGTTGTACTAGCCACTGAGCAATAAAAAATAGGGATTGTGTATAAATGAGTCTGATGTTACATTTCTAGACAATTAGTTAGTTAGTTAGTTAGTTGGGTTATCGTCATTGCACTCCGGACATGTCCATAGGTGCTCAGATCCTCCTCTCAGTATGAACCCCAACGTCAGATGGCTAATAGTACCAGTTCTATGTTGATTAACAAGTCTTCTGACGTGTCCGGTGTGCGTCTCGTTTTTTGCTGTGCCGATCTTAATTCCCAAGTCTGCCATTCTGGCGAGTGATGTGGATTCACTGCCACCAAAGTCCTCTATCCTTCCCATTTCTCTGAGGGCATTGATAATATCAGCATGATCCATAGGCCGACCGTCGGTAGTGATAGCGGATCCAGCCAACCTGTCAGCTCTTTCATTTCCATCGACGCCTGCGTGTCCCGGAACAAAAATAAAGGTGACTCCACGCACAGTGGAGTCTAGACAATACACTAACAAAACATAATATAGCTCTTGACACGTTAGGGTCACGGAGGTGTATAGATTGAAGCACTAGCACACGAAACCCGTCATCTTTCTCTGTCTTCCGATTAATGCATAAATGTATGTTAACTTAGTTATGTTAATTTTTTGATGTTGTCATTCCAGTTTCTTCTTTGCCTTCGTCTTCTTTGATTACCTCCCAATGTTCCTTGAAGTACAGTCTCTGCAATTAAAACATGTCTCACCACGTGCCCGAGCGAAGCTAGCTTGCGAGTTTCTGTGGCGAAGTGGTCAAGCCATTTGCCTGAAGGTCGTGGGTTCATTTCACGGGAATCCCTGGGGATCGTCACTAGAGCTACGAATTTCGTGCTTTGTGCGGCGTCTCAGAAGGTGGTTAGCCGTTCTATAAAGAGAGGCCGAGCCATATGGGATAAAAGCCGGTACAATGAAGTCAATCCTCTTGACTTTAAACTTTAACCTTTTTAAGCTAGTTTGCGACGTTTCTCTCATGATTGTTCCAAACACAAACTGAAAAGGACAGGGGATAATTTGCAACACTAATCACTTCCACACAGGTTTTGACAAATCATGCCTATGCCATTGTGCATGAGTACTGCACTGCTTGCATCTTCCTAAAGTGCTTCAATGTGGTCAATGATGTTCTTATTAAAATTAAAACAGGAACACAGTGATGACGATTAGAGGTAGGCCACATACATTGGGACAAAGACTAAGGTCAAGAACCATATGTTTCAATCCCTCCTTCCCTAGCAGACATTGCCCATGTTGCCCATGTCCAGCAGAGTTTACGTAGGTGACTATCCAGAGCAATGATATTTGCGTTTAGCTCCTGAAGCATAATTATATCAAAATCATATGTCAACTCTATACTTTTGGCCCTCCTTGTCTTGCACTACGACAATTCTAGAAGCATAGGTTGAACCCCAGCAGCTCTGTTTTTCGCCTAAATCTCCTGGCTGCTGCCCTTCTATTTCTTTGCTTTCATATTTCACCATTTCCTCGTTTTCTCCTCTTCACTCTCTCTTTACTTCTCGCTGAAGATGACGTCAAGCACAGAGCACGTGCTGTGTAGCTGCGCGACAATTCTTATAGAATGACAAATTTATTTGATAAATTGTTATGAAGCAGGAAGTAATCGGTCACCCTAGAACCTGCGTGCTAGGGAAGAGGCAATAGGTGCTCCAATGGAGTCCACAAGCCTAGCGCCGCACCACTCGCGTCCACGTTCACGACTGCCTATCCTATACCCATTCAGTCTTTTAGCACGTAGATCAACTTTATTTCCTTTTCTCACAGTACCTTTTGCAAAGTCACCAATTCGTCTTGTCCCTGTCCGATAACACCCGGTAATACGTGCAGCAGGAGAAACCAACCCTGAGCCTCATGAACTCAGGTGGGCCCACTCGCTGAAAATGTCTAAAAGCTCCTGGGCCGAAACATTTGTCGACGAGAGATTACTTTTACTTATAATTGGTAGACTCCTGCTGTACATGCTCCCCTGTGGAGTTTCCTCTTATTGTATGTGGCTAGCCCACAAGACAACCAGGAAAGGCTGGTGACTATCGGGAAAGACCTTATGAAACCTATGGAAAGACTCCCCTTCCCCCCCCCCCCCACCCCTCGGTATCGCTGGGGGGAAATAACTGACATCTGGAGACAGATGTCGACTGTGGACCGGGTTGATCACCCCTAACACAGTATAATACCTCTAATTTCGCAAAACAGTAAAGAAATATGCCCCCAGGGTCCATCAAAAGAGGGGAAGATAGATGGGCCCAATCAATTAGATACAAACGGTGACGACATTGCTAGACCCCGGACTGAGATTTGGCTCTGTACATGTGGAAAAAGCTTCACGGGGTTACATAGTCTAAGAACTCATGCCGGAAGGATGAAATGCGAGGGTGCTCCACGCAGTAAACGCCGTCGCAAAACTACTACTCCTGTGGTAGTTTCTGAGTCGTTAGGGAAGGACGGGCAGTGTATACCCCACTCGCCCGGAGAGGCCCATGGCGTTGACTGCGGAGGAGCACGTTTGATGATTCCAAGATCAGGTTCCCACCTAAGAGCGATAAGGTGTCGTGGTGTTAGTTGGAAGGTACACTATGTGAGAAACTAAATCATGATTTAAAAAAGAAGTCGTTGGGTGATAAGCTTACAAGGTTTGGTAGTGTAATATACGAGCAATGTTCCCGCGAGTTCGGCACAGTCGAAAAGGCGCCACCGGGCGTCAAGCAGAATTTAAGCAGGAGACAGAGGAGACAGAATGCACTCAGCAAACGGTTCAAAGCCGCTACAGGCAGCGAACGGGAGGGGCTGCATGAAGTCTGGTTGCATCTAAGAAACAGACATAATGCCCTCTGTCGCGCTGAGTGTTTCTGTAACAACAGACGGAGAACCCAAGGTGAGCGAGATAAATTCTTTAGGGACCCGTTCCAGTTTGCCCGAGGTCTATTCGAGCAACCGAAGTCTGGGACTCAGGTGGTCAGTAAAGAGGAGTTTGAGTCACATTTATGCAAAAGCCTCTCGATAACAATCCCGTGATCCTTAGCGGCCTTAAGCAGCCTGAGTTGCCGAAGGTATCATTTAAAGTGATACCTCCCTCTTGGTCTGAGGTCGAAGAAGTTGTTAAGAGAGCTAGCGGCAAGTCCGCCCCAGGTCCGAACTGCGTTCCGTACATCCTACACATGCGTTGTCCGAAAGTCCTACGAATGCTTCACCGCTTACTGAGGTTAGCGTGGAGCCGTAGACACACATATATGGAGTGGCAACAGGCCAACGGGGTCTACATTCCAAAAGAGCAGGACTCAAAGAGTCTTTTCCAATTCAGTTTATCTCGCTGTTGAACGTTGATGGTAAAAAATTCTTCTCGGTCATGGCTCGCCGACTCACACAATATCTGATGTCGAACAAGTACATCGATACGAGTGTTCAGAAAGGTGGAATCCGGGGCGTTCCTGTTTGCCTTGAACACGCAACAATGATCTGGGAGTCTATCCAGAGGGCCAAGCATGAGAGAACACAATTCAACGTAATATGGTTGGACCTCTCCAACGCCTATGGGGCAGTTTCCCATTGGCTACTGTGACAGGCCCTTCGCATTTTTCACGTACCAGCACAGATCAAAGAAATGATCGAGCAATATTTCTCGTTTTGCGCTTCTCTATCTGGACGTTTACTACGAGATGGACTGAGCTCCAAGTTGGGATCGCTATTGGGTGTACGATCTCACCAATACTGTTCGTCGTGATCATGCAGGTCATGTTAGACGGGTCGGCCAGCTACGGACAGGGCCTTCAGATTAGGGACCACTGGATGCCGCCACTACGTTCATTTATGGATGACACGACTATATTCACGAACAGTGAGGAATCTGCTGGCACGATTCTGAAAAGATTGGACGAGATGATCCAATGGAGCAGTATACAATTCAAACCGCAGAAGTCGAGGAGTCTGTCAATTCTAAAAGGTAAGGTAGCGGCAAACAGTGTTACGGTGGCAAGGAATCGGATCCCCACGGCTCTAAAGGAAACGGTGAAGAGCCTTGGTCGCGTTTACGATTCGAAGTTATCTGACAGAGAGGAGGTCCTGTGAATACACTGGCTACAGGCCTGCTCGCGATCGAGCAAAGCAGCTGATCGGAAAGTTCAAGGTCTGGTGTCTCCAATTTGTGTTGATTCCAAAGATCTTTCGGCCGCTGCTAGTCTACTAAGTGACGATGACTGTAGTGGAGGCGATGGAGCGGAAAATCAACACATCCATGAGGAAGTGGTTTGGAGCACCGCCTAGTCTGACTGACGTGGCTCTGTATTGTAAGCAAGGAAGCTGGTACTGCCGTTCAAATCAATACCCGAAGAGTTTAAAGTCGGCAAAGTAAACTCGCCATGCTCTTGCGTGAGTCTTCAGACCCAAATGTCACTGCTGCCCAGCCCGCTCAAAGGACTGGAGTCAAGTGGAAATTCCTAGATGCGATTGAATCTGCCCAGAATGCACTAAAATTCAAGGATGTATTGGGTTACACTCAAACCAACCGTCGAGGCCTAGGTCACGGGAAACTCAGTTGGTGGTCCGAAGCCACAGCCAAAGAGCGCCGAGACATGGTGATACAGCGTATCAGAGATAGCGAAAACGAGGTTAGGGTCCAGAAAGCAGCCCAACAGTCGCAGCAGGGTCAGTGGATCAGCTTAGAGAGCGCTATGCCACGAGTACTCACACGAGGTGAGATCTGGCGAATGGCGCTTCTGCGACTGAGCTTCATATTTCTATCTGCCTACGATGTATTACCGCCCGGTGTCAGCATGGTAAAGTGTAGTGAGGCTAACTACCCGACATGCCCGCTATGCAGAGCTAAGCAGACTTTTATGCTCGTTCTGTCCGCGTGTAGAAAAGCCCTAAGTCAAGGCAGATATACTTGGCTCCACAACAAGGTGCTGAAAGAGTTAGCAGCTGTTGTGGACCAAGCTAGGATAAGGGCCAATGCGAGGGATAGTCCTACCGTCGTCCACATACGCTTCCTTAAGGCTGGGCAGATTCACAAAGGTAAATTCAACAAAGTCGCATACGCTCCATCGATGCTAGACTGTGCGAGGGACTTGTTATTGGCAGTTGACCTGCCTGGCTATGAAAAGTACCCTGAATTAATCCGGAAGACCGGCCTGCGACCAGACATAGTTATCCACTCTGCAGAGAAACGTCAGCTCATCCTGATTGAGCTGACACCGTGCCGTATGAGTCGCGAATGGACGAAAGCCATATGTATAAGCGCGAGAAATAAAGTGATTTAGCGGCTGGTCTGAGGAGAGATGAAGCGTACCCAGTAAAATTCTTCGCCGTCGATGTAGGCGCAATAGGTCTCTTTTCCAGTTCACTTTACAATGTGAATAAACAACTAAGCTTACGAGGTAATGAACGCAAACGGACACTTAAACAACTGGGCAAGATTGCTGAGAGGGCCTCGAGCTGGCTCTGGACACCACGGAACGTCGTGGGGGACGGGCCTCTGTGAGCTGGTGCGGGTGTCTAGCAGAAAAAAATGTCTTATCCCTTAAAGTCCATCGTGTCCGAATCGTCTGCCAGTGTCCCTCTGCCAGCTGCCAACAAAGTGCACCATCTGATTGGTAAACCAAACGTAAGCTTGCAACTTAGTCGTCCAGGTATGCAGACTGATTCAATTATGCTACCGCAACGACTTCTTATCTCACAGTACCTTTTACAAAATCACCAGTTTGTCCATTCCCTGTCCGATAACATTCGGTATTACGTGCAGCAGGAGAAACCAACCCTGAGCCTCATGAACTCAGGTGGGCCCACTCTCTGAAAATGTCTAGGAGCTCGTTGGCCGAAACATTTGTCGACGAGAGATTACTTATACTGTTGATTGGTAGACCCCTGCTGTACATGCTCCCCTGTGGAGTTTCTACTTAGGCTTGTGTGCGTGTGTGTGTTTTTTTTTTTTAACGAGGTTGTCTCCATTAGATCCATTGTGTTTTGTCTTAGGACCTCGAGGTCTAGGTTAACGGGGTCACCTCTTCAAGGATGTGCCTTTTCGGTCACGCACAACGGTCCTGACTGTAAAAAAGTCTACCGGGTCAGAGGACTTACCATATGAGTGCGCTCTTTCCACCTGTAAGGCTTGACTCAGAGACTCACAAGTTGGAACAGCTGATGTGCTCAACCTCCCGAGAGTCTTAGCCACTACAGTCCTGAGTCACCATGACCCTCGACCCCAACATTCTCGTGTCTTGGGGAATCGTTACATGACTTGATACATGACAAGGCAGATGTGGTCAGGGCCCTTTGGGAACAAGCAACAGAATCAGAAGCGAAACAAGATTATTATGTCCTGGAGAGAATGAGGCATCTGAGTGTGACCAGGGGGTCTGGCCGGCTCACTACACTCAGGGGAAAGGCAAGACGGACATATAATACGTGGTTAAATGATTGATAGAAGTACTGTTAAATGTGATAGGAATATTAGTCAATTTATGAGAATGACAGTCAGCGAGAAATGACACGGTAAACTCTTATATGAAAGATATAATACACATTATATGAATTTTGGTCAATCAATAATGACATGGTTAAATGATGAATAGAAATACTGTTACATGTTGTAAGAATGTTGGTCAATCGTTAATGATATTCTAAAAGAATAAACAGATGTAGTGATAAATGTGATAAGAGTGTTGGTAAATGGCTAATGACATTGTAAAAATGATAGACATAAAAGTGTAAATTTGATAAAAATATTATTTACAGAGTTATGGACACAGTTAAAAACATAGATAGAAGAAATATGTGATAAGAGTTTTGATCAATACATAAAGTGGTAA
This sequence comes from Candidula unifasciata, assembly GCA_905116865.2. NCBI lineage: Eukaryota > Metazoa > Mollusca > Gastropoda > Stylommatophora > Geomitridae > Candidula > Candidula unifasciata. The sequence goes on along the minus strand of CAJHNH020000805.1, from coordinate 256,198 downwards.
CTTTATCTGCAATAGAAGTAAGCAAAAGCAACAACAACAACAAAAGTGAAAGAAGGAAAGGATATGAATTAACGATTATTCAGCATTATTCCTAATACAAACAGATAATAATTAGGCACGAAGTATGAACACAGTTAAAACAGATACAATAAATGATAGCAGTTTCGTGGGTCGTCACCGGATCTACGGGCGTTAGTGCTGTCATGAGATGAGCAGCCACCATACACAGTGGGCGAGTCGGGACTTGATATCCCTCGCGCTCAGCAAGATTTCAAACTTAGACCCGTCCGGAAAGGTATATAGTCCCTTATATTGATCTATACCTTTATCTGGTAAAATAGTAATTTCTGGACCCTCTAGTTGCTTTGATATATCTTCATTTTCAAACTTGCAACTGTAGATTGGGTAATTCTAGTAGTTTATTTGAAAATTCATGGAAACCGGTTTACTCCTAGTTCATGAATGCAAGGAACTTCTTTCCTAGTGACGAGGGTTTGAATTTGAGAACGCCATTCTTTCGCCTGATCCCAAAGTGTCAAGACGTGTAGCCAGTCTTAGTAGAATTTGGCGCATTCATAGTTCCAGTTCTTCTTCTTCTTCTTCTTCTTGTTCACCGGTTGTGAATTCCGGCGGTAAGTCGCGGTTGTCCGTCCAAAATGGACTTTTGGCTTCTACCTTGACCTGAGTTTTGCGTGTACATCCGTTTTACTGGCTTTTTTGTTCGCAGTTCTCGTTCCCCGCCTCTCCGGCAGATGTACTCCGACTTCGGAGGAAGACGTCAAGCCTATTTCTAGGTTGAATGTGGCCATTGTTTTGTGTGGGTCGAGATGTTGCCTCATTTGTGTGGTGTCCTCTTTGACCTTAACAGGTTTGGCCCCCGAAATGTCGTCCTTAAGGCAGCCCTATGTAGAATTATCAGCCCTCAAGGGAAGGCAGGGGCAGATCATGGGCATTCCCCGCCATCCAAGGAGGCTTCCATAAATGCAGAGCCGACACATGATGCTCTGGTTCTGGGCTCACCCAAGGAATCGTCACGTCCTGCCCATGACTGCTTAACCTCACAACCGTGTATTGAGCTTCCCGCGCTACAAGGCTGCGCTCTCCGGAGATCAGCGGGGAGCAGCCCGCAGGTCCAGGACGTTTGTAGCCACACAAATAGGTACATTCTTTTTCATCTTACGTTAGACACCTTTAACGGTGTTTCAGCTGTGCCCTTAGCACGACAGAATGGGGAAGCAAAATGCGTCAGGCGTGGCTTCACCTGTTTGGTCCCAACACTCGGGCGAGTTGGACCAGTGGATACGGACATTCAGACTTTTCCTAATCGGTACGAATTATGATCGTCGAACTTTGAGCTTGCATGTGTGCCGTGGGGTGTAACTTTGTCGGACATTGTTTTCAAGCCAGCATATGAATAGTTGCTGCCGTGGTGTACCTCAGCGTGGTGACGACGACACTGAGGATTGACAGAGGATGTACGTGGGTAGGATCTTGCTGCGAGAAGTCGCCCACAAGAGATGTTACTCGTATTGGCTGCGGGTAAATCTCTCGGTCAGGGTTGAGTCTTAGCAGCACAGTTTTCCATTCGCTCCCGAATTTTAACCAAGAGTTGTCATTTGATGGTACAGTTAGCAAGTAATCCTTGAGTTTTGTTACTTTTCACCCATGCGTTTGGGGGCGGGCTGGTGAGAGCCAGAAAGGACACTACACCTCTAGGGGCCGCCAGCTCTGAGATCCCCTGCCAACTCTGTTAATGCTCATTTGAGACATTATCCGTGGCGCACGACGGGGACGTGCAGCAGGAGTCTTGCATGAGGTTTCGTAAAACCAGAACAGTGAAGGACTGGCGCCCGAGTGGGGTACGGAGTATCTCCTTATAACCTCACATCAGACTTAACTTTGCCTCATGCCTGTGACCGAAATCACCGCGCCACGTTCCAGTTCTAACTTGGAAGATTTCCTAAGCTTGGGATGAGACCTCTGTAGAGATCAGGCAGACGAATCACAGTCCAGCCAACAACCACCAACCCATACCATTCTATGCACCAAGCATAACCATGTCCTACCCTCTATGCCACTATCTCAACATGGCAAGATGGTGTTTGTGAGCTCCAGGACAAATGAACATTTAAAGGCGTGTCCTTCATCTAGTGAACCAGTCTTCAAGAGCTTGGTTGGGCTTTGAGACAGTTTTTGTGACCTGACCTGTGAGAGAGACTTGTTGAGTTCCTATGCAGTTTCTGTGTCCTCGATGGTGAGGAAAGCAACTGATACCAGATCAACTAAAGGCAGAGATACCTGAGTCAACTACAGTCGAATCACTATGGACTGAGGGGAGCATCGACCTTCGAACTGGGCTAAGTGATCGTTTAATCATCATCATGCTCTCTTCCCACTGCTCTGCGAGATTCCAGTGATGAACTCATGTATTCCTCAAGACTATATAAGGCTGCTTCAATGTCTGGGTCGTGTCACTGAGTCCTCAGCTTCAGTCTATGAACATTCTTGAGAGTCTATTCTTTAATACATGTGTAAATATTATACTTATTACATGCATAAATTTTCATGGCTGACTTGGGTGTCCCTATTTCACCATTCTAACTGTCTAGCTTTGATGTTTGTGTGAGTAATAATTGTTATCTGTGTTAACATGGTTATGATAGTAAACTATCATAACCTGGGGGGCTATCTTTTTATAGTAGTGGTGGTGTCCAGCCAAGTGTGCCTAGGAATATTATATATTTTGTAGTGCCAATACTTGAGTTGCCCTACTCCTGAAATAAGTTGAGCGTATATTGGCTACGTGCATCTCTTAGACCAATGGGAGCCAACGACTCAACATAATTATTTCAGAGTGCTGTTTGTTCTTAAGGATAAATCCTTAAATCAGGCACGCGACAGGAGTGATATGTGACAGAACAAATATCCTCAAAATCTTTGTGCTAAGTTCTCATGAGATGAACATCCATTATGTCGACAGATAACGGGTAGTACGGAATAACACCCAATGCTATGAAATCGACCTTCTCGCCTTTTAAGGAGTGAATTCTTTTGGATTTAATTCACTTCTGCTCAACATTAATATTAGAATCTCTATTTTCTGAAAGCGTAGCAATTCGCATGTACCAAATTATAAAATTAAAAGCAGTTATTCACACATAAAACTGAATTAAAAAAAAATATTTCTATGAAAAGTAAAGTAATTTTCGTTTACTACCACTTTACAATATAGAACCGTTCGAAATAATCAGACACGATTGCATACAAACACCACAAACGAAACCAGTAACCACAAGATGCTACTATAATCTGGCCGAAAAACCAATTGCTTCTGTCGGTGTATCTCCGCAATATTGACGTATTGTGCAACGCTAGAAGAATGACAACTGTCTAAATCCACGTAAGCTGATGGCACAGCAGTCAATGTTTTTGCACTGGGAACTCTATACAAGGTAATTAATGAAACAGACTGAGAACAGAAATAGGTCATCCGTACAACAACAACAACAACAACAACAAAAACATGAGAAAGTGTATCCGGATGTATTACTAATGGCGGTACGATGACATTTTCCGTGGTATGGGCCCTTCTATCAGGCAATCGATATCTCAGTAGCTGTAATTATCAGTGATGTGGAAAAAACATTGCGCGGTCTTCACTTAATGTTTCAGAATAGTAAAAAAGCATCAATAGTATAACCCAGCTTGGTATGTTTTAGAGCATCTATCAGAGATAAAATGCTGTTAATGCGGGATGGAAATAGCTACATTTGTTTTTAAAATAAGGTAAGCTATTTCGGTAACATAATTTCTGAATGGTTTAAACTCTTTTGACTTTATATACACAGATTAAAATATTGTGATGTATCGAGGATAAAACCCAAATTCTCTGCATCATATGGTCATTATCCACATTGGTAAAGTTGGGGGGGGGGGGGGGTAGGGTATTAGACGTTTATACACAATGTAAGTGATAACTTTGTCTCACTGTCTGGAAGTTGTGGGTTCGTTTCATGTCTGCGTCGTTCTTTTAGCGATCTTCAGTTTTTACATTGACACATAGGGATTGTCACCGGGGCTGAAATGCTTATCTTTTATGCGAAGCTTTCGGCAAGTGATTAGCCGTTCTACGGAGAGGGACAGCCACACAGAATGAAACTCTGTGCAATCTATTCACTTTAAAACGTAACTTAAATATTTAGAGAATATCCATGCATACTAGTTACTGTAATTACAATAAGAACTCCACGGGGAAGCTGTACAGCAGGAGTCTACCGATCATCAGTAAAAGATCCATCGTCAACAACTGTTTCGGCCTATTACCTCCTAGACAACTTCACAGGGTAGGCCGACCTGGGTCATGACTTCCAGGCCTCGATCTTCTCCTGCTGCACTTTACCGGTTGTTCTCGGACAGGGAGAAGACGAAAATAGTGACTATGCAACAGGTACTCTGAGATTCGAAGTTAAATATATGTATTCTCGCTGCGGTAGCCTATTAGATCGTTAGGCTACCTTTACGACCAAGTGGCAAGCTTATGGTAGTTTCATCTGACACATGTTAGACTTTTGCAATTGGCAGAGGGACACTGGCAGACATTTCGGACACTGGCTTTTTAAGAGATAAGACACTGATATATAATCCAGTCACGTCCCAGTTAATACCTCCTCTGTGTAAATATATAAGCCATAAGTAAACATCACCCATGATTTTCTGAACCATCGAGTCCAGAGTACGGCAGGACTTTTCGCAAAACAGCTTCACACTTATGCATCGCTGTTAGACCTTCCTAACATAATTTGTAGAAAATCAGGTTATAATTGGGCAGTTCCTAAGTAAAACAAAAAAATTCACCGATTCCTCGATTTTCTGAAAGAAATGTAATTGGGAGGAGTACTCAAAAACATTACCCGTGAAATATATGGGAAGCTGGAGGTTCCAGAATGGAGCCATTCTGAATGACTGGAGTATTTTCAGCCTTAGGAAATCTGTGTCCGTGTTCTGGTTTAATGTCTAGGAGCTCGTGGGCCGAAATATTTGTGAACGAGTGATGACTTCTACTGATGATTGGTTGACTCCTGCTGTACATGCTCCCCTGTGGAGTTTTTTCTTATTCTTACAGTTGGATTTTCATGTTAAGTTGAGCAATATCTTGCGTTCTCCACTTGTTATGTTTATAATATGATCATTCTCTGGAGGGGAGACATGTTTTTCCCAATAATTCCTCGCATGGATCAGATGGTATGGAAAGAGCGTCGTAGTTGCTGTAATGGAATGAAGAAACCCCACCGTCAACTTCCCCTTGGGGCAGACAAGGAGGATGTCGGGAAAAAGTGGGACACTGTGGGCCTTCTCCAGAGTGGGATGACGGGAGATGCAAGATCCAGCTTGTTGGTGTGGAGTGGGTCAGGAAACGGGTATTTGAGTGGTTGCTACAGATTTGTCCAAGCTCCATGTCTTACCTTGTCACATGATTACTGTCTTCTTCACACACTGCTTGACGGAGACGCACTTCGATGGCACTCTCTGATTCTTATATTGTAATGGTTATGCTGTATCTGTACTCCTTCCAAAACTTTTGTATTTCTTGTCAGGAAATACCCAGCCCTAACCTTTGTCTTCGTTCTAAACTCTCTTCTTGTGTGCTTTTACTTGTTGGAGAGGAGTGGAAAGGGATGTTGTGTGGCTAAAGAATGGTTTGTATGTTTCCAGGATGTCTGATTGACTGACTTTCCACCAGGACATCACACAAGCGATAAACACCCGATGACACAATGTGCCACCATGTGGGTGAGGATCACCGTGGAGAGGTCTCAGAAACTGCGTTCAGCCTTTAGGCCATATTTATGGCCAGGCTATATTGCGGCCCCTGGCAAAAGCCAGGTAGGGCTTCAAATAACGAAAAATTTCGTCCTAAAAAAGACGAGAAGTCTGGGAAAAACGAAAGGCAAGATTCATGCTACGTATATAAGCATGGACCTGAGTGGAACAATCAGGAAATATGCGACAATGAAATTTTGTTGTAAATGAATTCAACTGCTATATTGCTGCTAAAGGCATGTAATAGACGCAGTGGTGACAATACTGAAAAATAATACATTTCTTCTGTACTTTGTCAGGATATTTTTTAACAATTGTACCGGCTGAGCCCGAGGATTCAGCGGCGCATAGCTAGTGCTGTCGCCACGGACTGTGCAGGTAAAGATTATATTTTCGCCCTAGACTTAAAAAAAAAACCTTGCCTTACCAAGGATTAGACCCGGCTCGCCTGAATGAAACCCTTGTGTTCTAACCGTTTGGCCAAACCATTCTACCTGTACGTGCACTTCGGTGAAAGTCGCCAGAATTTCACGCAGACGATTTGGTGCGCTGCGTAAGAGATCTGCGTGCAATGAAACTGATTCGCAACCAACAACAACCATTCTCCTGGTTTTTGCTAACTGGCAATAATCATTAACTAAACTCTGCAAGTGACTGTTTTATGTGCTTTAATTCTTTAAATTATTTCTTGATTGTCACATTTTGTTACACTGCATGTATGGACACGAGAGGTATCTAAATCTGGGCTCGAGCTACAGCAAACAAAGATTTGGCACCCATTTTTGAGATAGGAATATATACACCATATCAGAAAGTGACGGCGTCTGCAAACACGGTAAAGCAGCTCCCAAGAACAGCTATAAAAAAAAAAAAATATGATTTGTTAACGTATGTTATCATGTTAGACACAGATACCTTTTAGTAAAACGACATTTAACTTTTAAATCACAATTCTGGTCGCTGTAAAAGAAAGAAAAATTAAACATTATATGCCTTTCTACGTCGAAACATTCTATATATATAGAACTTGGACTTGCTAAAGATTACAGGTGTGTCCCGCTTTATTGTTTGCTTCTTGTGTTGTCTTCTATTTACGTTTTCATTTCATGAAAGAGAATGCTGGTGATTCGGGTTGCAGCACTCTCTGGGGTTGGGAGATGTGGTGGGGCAGGGGGTTGGGTTGTGTTAGAGACAGTGCTCCATGTTTTTGGAGCGTTAAAAGTGCTGGCGTGCTAAATTATACAACACGCGATATAAACAGTATCCCGGAAAACCCCACTAACCTTGTGCAAATACTACAAGGCTTAGGAACTACCAATCAGAGGTGACCGAGTATGCATGTAGGCGAGGCGTGGGGGAGATTACGTTACGTTTACCAGATATATATATATATATATATATATATATATATATATATATATATATATATAGAGAGAGAGAGAGAGAGAGAGAGAGAGAGAGAGATGCTTACTGAAGTCCCACTGCGCAGACGTACATGTATAAATGCATAAATACATTCATACACACGTATTTGTTTCTATTTGTATGTGCCCGCTTGTGGTTGTATATATCTTTTCGATTGTGGTATATAAATAGTTATGTATGCGTAATATTACCTTTCTCAAGACAGCATTGACGGTTGAAGTCAGGGACTGTTTATTGTAAAGTAGAGCATGCCCAAAAGAAAATAGCTGGCCTCGTGCGTCATAAACAATAAAAAAGGGAGAATCAACTTCACAGCTTGAAATTCCATCAGTCTTCAGCCAGTAGTGTCGTCCTGAAAAGGCAGAGGAAATAAATAAATGTAAATGAGGAATGCACCTAGCAAACACGTATGGATAGATTTCCTAATCATTTACCTATAGTACTGTTCGACACTTATCTTCCCTGCTCCTATTCGTCGTTGATCGGGTATTCCTTCCTTCCTTCACCCCCATCTCCTCCATACATCCTCCAGTTCCTGCTGCTCCTCCTCTGCTTCTCAATATTGCAGTTTAGAAAGATGGAGGAGGGTCTGAGGAAGATAGTCACGAAGCTGAGTTGAGTTTGTTCAATAACCGACATCACAGCATTCTGGGTATTCCCATAAGTGCTCTGTCCCCATCTTCAACTGTCAACGAAGAGTTCCGATACTAATGGTGCCAGAAGCATTCGGATAAAACGTCTGACTTGCCTTTTCTCTGAGTTTTGAGTGCCAGAACATCCCCCCCCCCCCACTGCAACAGTCTCACCAGAGTGTGGTGATCCATCTGCTCCTCCGAACTGTACACGCTCTCGCACAAGGCACTAACCACGTCTGCCTTATAATGCTTCAGTATTCATTCCACCAAGTTGTGCAGAGCCAGCCAGTCTCTATTCCTGTTCACCAAGTAAGGCTTTCAGGTAACGAGTGGGGAAAATAATGAACAGATGGATTCGTGATATGATGCATGACAGCCAGTGAGGCAGTGCATTTTGCTAATTTGGGAAGACTGATAGAGTAAATTTGTGAATGGAATACAGTATTGGATACTGATGATAATCTCTCAATCAATTTCAAGTTCATTTCATTTTTCTATTACTCTATGATTTTGGTAGACTATATATGTGCAGTGAAACTACCAAAACAACAGATTTTGAATTCCCCCTCTTTTAGTTTATATCTCCGGCCCATCTTGTATCCTTACATCGTCATTTCTTATCTTGTTACAATAAGTATACGTCGTAGACATTTAATTTCTGTTAGTTCATATTTTTTGTTTAGTTTGATGAAAAGCTAAAGGCAAGTAATCTTCTCAGTGATTTATGAACTCTTCTCCGTTTTATAATAATGTTTACATGTTCTTCAATCACTAACCTTGTGTTGTGAAATTGTTAGTATGTCACAATAGTGGGGACGTGAAAATCAACAAAATAATATCAGGCATTCAATCAAACACGCAAAACACAAGTGGGCAAAATTACTAACTGGAAACAACCACAATAACCTTTTTTTTATTTTACATTCCAGAACACACAAAACAAAATTGTTTTAAGAGCCAGGTTGCAAGATGATGTGAATATATTGACTATTATTACAGCATCCTCAGAGAAGCGATAAGAGCAAGAAGAATCTCAACAGGGGAGCATGTACAGCAGAGTCTACCAATCGTCAGTAGAAGTAATCTCTCGTCGACAAATGTTTTGTCCCACGAGCTTCTAGACATTTTCAGAGAGTGGGCCCACATGAGTTCATGAAGCTCAGGGTTGGTTTCTCCTGCTGCACGTATTCCCGGATATTATCGGGCAGAGACAAGACGAACTGGTGACTTTGCAAAAGTACTCTGAGATACTAAATCATCGCGGTAGAATAATTAGAGCAGTCAGCCTATCTGGACGACCAAGTGGAAAGGTTACGTTTGGTTTACTCGACACATGTTGGTCTTTGTTGGCAGGTGGCAGAGGGACACTGGCAGACGATTCGGACACGATGGACTTTAAAGGATAAGACATTCTTTTCAACTAGACACCAGGACCAGCTCACCGAGGCTCGTTCCCCACGACGTTCAGTTGTGTCCAGAGCCAGCTCGAGGCCCTCTCAGCAACCTCGCCCAATTGTTTGAGTGTTCGTTTGAGTTCATTTCCTCCTAAGCCAAGTTGTTTAATCACATTATACATTGAAGTGGAAACGAGACCTCTCGCAGCTACCTCGATGGCGAAGATTCTTACTGTGTACGCTTCGTCTCTCCTCAGACCAGCCGCTAAGTCAAGGTATTTCTTGAGCTTATGCATGTGGCTTTAGTCCATTCACGACTCATACGGCACGATCAGCTCAATCAGGATGAGCTGAAGTTTCTCCGCAGAGTGTAGGACTATGTCAGGTCACAGGCCAGTCTTCCGGATTAACTCAGGGTACTTTTCATGACCAGGCAGGTTAATCACCAGTAACCAGTCCCTCGCACAGTCTAGCATCGATGGAGCGTATGCGACTTTGTTTAATTGACCTTTATAAATCTGCCCAGCCTCAAAGAAGCGCATGGGAATGACGGTAGGACTGGCCCTCGCATTGGCCCTCATCCTAGCTCGGTCCACAACGGCTGCTAACTCTTTCAGAACCTTGTTGTGGCGCCAAGTATACCTGCCTTGACCTAGGGCTTTTCTGCACGCAGACAGTACGTGCTCGAGCGTCTGTTTAGCTCTGCATAACGGGCATGCCGGGTTGTTAGCCGCACTTCACTTTACCATGTTGATACCAGACGGTAATTCATCATAGGCGGATCGAGCGATAAAGCTAAGTCGCAGCGGGGCCATTCGCCAGATCTCACCCCATGTGAGTACTCGTGGCAAGCCGCTCTCTATGCTGATCCACTGACCTTGCTGCGTCTGTTGGGCTGCTTTCTGTACCCGAAACTCGTTTTAGGTGTCCCAAAATCTACGGTATCACCATTTCTCGGCCCTCTTTGGCTCTGTCTTTGGACCACCAACTGACTTTCCCGTGCCTAAGGCCTCGACGGTCGGTTTGAGTGTAACACATAACCTCTCTTAATTTTAGTGCATTCTGGGCAGATACGATCGCATCTAAGACCTTCCACTTGATGTCAGTCTTTAGAGCGAGCTGGATAGCAGTGACATTTGGGTCTGAAGACTCACGCAAGAGCATGGTGAGTCCAAATTTGCCGACTTAAAACTCCTCGGTTATTGATTTGAACAAGAGTACCAGCTTCGCCTGTTTACAATACAGAGCCACATCAGTCAGACAAGGCGGTGCTCCCAACCACTTCCTCATGGCTGTGTTGATTTTGCGCTCCATTGTCTCCACTTCAGTCATTGTCACTTCGAAGACGAGCAGCTGCCAGATGAGATTTGGTATCAACATAAATTGGAGACACCAGACCTTGAACTTTCCGATCAGCCTACTTCGCTCGATCGCGAGCACGCCTGTTGCCAGAGACTCGAGTTTTTGCCAGACCTCTGCTGTCAGATAACTTCGAATCGTAAACGTGGCTAAGGCTCCTCACCTGTTCCTCTAGAACCGTGGAGATCCGATTCCTTGCCACCATAAAACTGATCGCTGCCACCTTACCTTTAAGGATTGACAGACTCCTCGACTTCTGCGGTTTGAATTGCATGCCGCTCCATTGGACCACCTCATCCAATCTTTTCAGAATCGTGCGAGCAGATTCCTCGCTGCCCGTGATTATAGTGTCATCCATAAATGCAGGTAGTGGCGGAATCCAGTGATCCCCAATCTTAAGGCCCTGTCTGTAGCCGGCCGCCCTGTCTAACATGACCTGCATCGAAAGCTTAGCGACAAGACAGGGACACTTTTTTTTTACACCGTAATTCCCCGGTATCATGAACATTGGTACATGGAATGTCAGAACACTCATACAAAACGGAAAGCTGGATAACATCAAGATGGAAATGAAGAGAATGAACATCAACATATTAGGAATTAGTGAAATGCGATGGCCAGGAGCAGAGGAAAAGTATTCAGATCAGCACAAAATTTTTTATTCGGGTGGGAAGGAATATAGTATGGGAGTTGGTATTATTTTGGATCCAATGAACTCAAAAACTGTTAAAGGATTTTGGACAATATCAGATAGAGTACTATTAGTAAAACTTCGCGCAGACTGTTTGACATCAACTTAGTACATATTTATGTCCCAACAGCAGATAGTTCAGAGGAAGATATTGACGCATTTTATGACGAGTTAGACATGGCTGTTGATGAATGCAAAAATTGTGAAGTAACAATGGTACTTGGAGATTTCAACGCGAAAGTAGGAAGTGAAAAAGTGTACGGAATAACGGGTGGCTATGGCCTAGGAGAAAAGAATGTGAGAGGTGACAGATTAATAGCATGGTCTGAGTCGCGCATCATGATAATAGGTAACACCTGGTTTGAACACCATCCTCGAAGATTGTGGACTTGGAAAAGTCTTGGCGATAATGTCCGCAATCAGATTGATTATATTTTTCTTTCAAAAAGATTCCAGAACAGCTTAGTTGGAGCAAAAAACTAGACCACCAGCAGACTGCTTTAGTGACCTTGTTCTAGGAAAAATTAGAAAAAAAAAACCAAAGAAATTAGAAAAACACCACAGAACATCAAGTTAAATTTAGGAATTCTTAGAGCGGATAACGAAATTAAGGAACAGTACAATGTCACTTTACAAAACCGGTATAATGCAATGGAAATTATACAGACTATTGATGAACAGTGGGATATGTTGCGTGAGTCAGTTCAGCAAACACCAAAAGAGACAATCCCACCAACCCATAGAGTTGCAAAAATGAAATGGATGTCAACCGAAATTCTGCAGTTGATGGATAAAAGAAGGAAGAAAAAGAATGATAAAGAAGAATACTCTAGAATACAAAAAAGAAATAGTGAACAAATGCAAAGTGGCTAAAGAAGCCTGGCTGAATCAAATGTGTACAGAGATTGGGGAAAATCATAGGAAAGACCCACATTCCATGTACCAACAGATAAACATGTTAACAGGAAAGATGACACGTAACAGCACTGGATGTTTTAAATCAAAAGATGGTGACTTATTAATGGGACATAGTAATATAATTAACAGATGGACAGAGTATATAGGGGAATTGTATGATGATAATAGACCAGACGTAGAACTGCAGACCAACAATGATGGTCCACCAATAATGACTGCAGAAGTTGAGGATGCAATACTTCATATGAAGAAAGGAAAAGCACCCGGGCCAGACAACATCTCACTGGAAGAAATCGAAGCACTGGGAGATTTCGGAATTGAAACAATAACTAAACTTTTAAATGATATTTATAACAGTAGGTATATTCCAAATGATCTTTTAAAATCCATATTTATGGCTCTGCCTAAGAAACCAGGCACTATAAAATGTGAAGACCATCGCACAATAAGTCTTATGAGTCACATGACTAAGATTTTACTGAGAATAATTATGAGAAGAATAAGAAACAAAATTAAACAAGAAATCAGCGATGAACAATGTGGATTTGTAGAAGGAAAAGGTACAAACAATGTCACATACATCCTAAGGACTTTGTCAGAAAGAACTATATAAATAAAGACTGATTTGTACTTATGCTTCATAGACTATACAAAAGTATTTGACTGTGTGAAGCATGAAGAAGTAATCAAACTGTTAGAAAAATTAAACATTGATGGGAAAGATCTACGAATATTAAAGAATATGTATTGGCAGAAAACAGCAGCTATAAGAATAAACAACTGTTTAGGTACATTTCAAAGCATAAAGAGGGGCGTACGACAAGGATGTGTACTTTCACCTGATTTGTTTTCAATACACAGTGAATATATAATGAGATCTTTAATTGATATGTCCGGAATTGTGATTGGTGGGCACAATATAAAGAATTTACGTCATGCTGATGACACAGTCTTGATAGCGACAAGTCAGAAAGAATTACAGGAAATGATAGACATTGTGGTGTTAGAAAGTGGAAGAATGGGCCTGAGTTTGAATAATGGAAAGACAGAAGTAATGGTGGTATCAAAGAAACAAATTATTCCTAAATGTGTAATAAAAGTCAATGGTGTTATTTTAGGACAAGTACAGAAATTTAAGTATCTGGGCAAATGGATAACATCAGATGGAAGATGCATAACTGAAAAAAGAAGCAGAATTGGACAAGCAAAAACTGCATTTTATAAAATGAAAAACATCTTGTACAATATATCCTTGTCATTGATAGTTAGAAAAGAAATTCTTGCATACATACATCCAGTTTTAACATATGGATTTGAATCCTGGACAATCGGTAGGCAGGCCAAACAATTTTTAGAGGCCTCAGAGATGTGGTTTTACAGAAGAATGCTTAGAATACCTTGGACAGCCAAAAAGAGCAACCAAGAGGTTTTGAAACAGGCGGGAGCCCGAAGACAACTTATCACAGACATCAGAAGGAGACAGTCGTCATTTTTCGGCCATGTTATGAGAAGAGGGAAAATAGAACATGTTGTGACCGTTGGAAAGATCTGTGGAAAAAGGGTTAGAGGAAGACAACGAGAGAAGATGCTTGACAGTCTTGTTGCATGGCATGGAGGTGTGTCGGCACACGAACTGAGACATGCTGCAGGTGATCGCAGATTGTGGAGAGGCATGATCGCCCACGCCAGTCGGCAAGGCACCTGATGATGACGATGATGAATTCCCAGGTCGACCCAGCCTGAAATGGGTACCATGTAATGTCCTGGGAAGTAAAGATGGCCAGCATATTACCAGTTAAGATCTTACAAATTGGTCTATACCATATACGTCTAGCACTCTTTGCTCAATTTACCAAAATGTTCCTCATTGTATATACTTTGTGAATACAGCATTCGAAAAGCTTAATCCCCAGTAATGGAAGAAGATATTTCAGCAGTCATAGCAGAGCGTTCATGTAAGATGCTTTGCTGTTCACATAACATCGTTGAGAAATGAAGATACCGTTTTTATCTCAAAATGTCTTGACTTAATACCTGGGAAAAACTGCCACCTTTCAGAGTTGCATACTCAAGAGAACGATGCTTTAACGTTTGGTTAAAGGCAACATTTTTAAAGAGTCGTACAATTGTGTTGATGCCAAATCCTGACTTGTTCAGTTTAATTTCTTACCAAGAAGGTTCACACAATCGCCTTTTCTCCATTTACCAAGGTCTAGCGATTTCTCATTCAGTGAGATTTCAGTGCTCGACAAGGGTGAGTCCTCCAGCTGAAGAAACATTCTGAAGCTACCAGATTCTGATCGTGGAGCTCCGGTTGTGCAGATAACAGCTGTAAATAATACTTTTTTTTTAATACAATGACGACTAACTCCCCACATACAGTACCAGCAAATGCCGATCAGCACAAAGAAACATGCATTTCGAATACACAATACATCATTAGAAGAGTAATCCCATACACATGTTGAATTTATTGTAAGGAGAGTCTGACATAAATACTTTGTGGATGCTATAAACCTAACGTTTAACTTACTACTATTTTAATCCTTAATGAATACAAGACAATAAAAACATCTCCCTAAAACCCTCCCACGCAACCCTTCCCCTATCCCAAACTATATTACATTTATTGTGAAGCTATTTACGCATAAACGCTACTTGCTATAACAGACTCTACAAAGCTGTCTTTGCAATGAAAGTGGTCTGCAAAGAATCCACATTTATGTGTAGTGTGAGTTGTTTTCTTTTCAAGCCGTCCGCAGTTTAACAGGCTACTTGTAATCCCATATAAGTAACAAATAAATGTGCATCTGGAATATGATTGTAGATTCATATTTATTTTAAATATATCTATCACGGCTTTTGACAAATGATGAGGTCGACGTCGCGGCGATCGCCTTTACCTTCCATGACCAATCCTAGTAGACATATTTTGGTTGTATCTATCTGGAATCGAACACCCCCCCCCCCCCACCCACCTTTCCTCAACCAATCCAGTGCCGATTAAAACACAGAACGTTATGTTTTTAAGCATTTGTTTAGAAATGTAATATTATTTCGACGAAATTATCATGTTTAGTTTCAAGTCATCACACATTAATAATAGTAATAGTAACCAAAATTGTTATTATATCGCACACTTCAACAAGGCTTAAGCTCATTGACCCTGCCATTATACAGTTATTAAACGAGTGAGAACACACACTTCCCCTGTTTGTTTTCCAACATGTTGTGTGTGTGTATATATATATATGTATGTGTCTGTGGTGAGTGTGTGTGTCTGCGTATATATGTGTGTGTTTGTGTGTGTGTGTGTGTGTGTGTGTGTGTGAATTATCTGAAAGTGTGTGGGTTGCACGCCTGCTAGCAAGGTACAATTTGAACGTGGATAAAATTATTTGCAGCTCATTTCTCAGCTAATAAGCAAAATACGAAACATTTCTTGAAACTTACACGGGTCCGTGAAGTACACAGTTAAAACAAAACGGTCGCCGTCTAATATAAATGGTTTCCGCAAAATTTCACTGGTCAGCAATGATGATTTAGGTATCTAGAAATAAATGAACAATTAATTAAAATAATAACAAAACAAATAACACACTGCAATTTTGTGTTTCTTGGTATATTTCACAGTATTGCCCTAGCTGCAAACTGTAGTGTTAATATAAACTAACTTAACAAATACATCTTTTTAAAAACTATCATCGTCATCATTATCGTTTGTGGTGCCATTAAGCATAGGCTGTCATGTTTCACCTCTACGGTTACACGTCTCATGGACCAGGTCAGTTTTCTTGTCTCGCCACCTCCATACTGTTGAGCCAGGCGGGTATTTTCTATCTTTCCTTTCACACACACACACACAAGCACATACTCACAAATCACAACCTACTGTTGCACAGTATCTCAGCACGGAAATCAGAGATTAACTTTGTGCTAGTTTGGTTTAAAGTATTATTTCCTTTTTCACTTTCTACGCTACGTTACGTTCCAAAAGATGTGTTTAAAAATGTAAAATAATTTTAAAAAATTATCTAAAGGTAGGTAGGTAGGTAGTTGAACCCCATTAGGACATCACACAAGCGATAAACATCCGGTGACACAAAGAGCCACGATGCGGATGGGGATCACCCGTGAAGAGAAACCCCTTTTACCCGTTAGGCCATATCTATGCCCCAGATATATTCAGGACCAACGGCAAAAGCCGGAGTGGAGCTTCAAATTTAAAAAAAAAATTGCACCCTACATAGGGACGATTTTTCTAAACTTTTATATCTAAAGGCATAATCCAAATAAATCATCTGCTCAAAGTCAGACAGATAACATTACTCTTTCTCGTTTTTTTTTCGATCTTTGACATACTTGTAGAAAACTAATGGAGAATCACCAAACATAATTACACTACTAATGTGTAACTTCTGTACTATCATTGGCCCTTTTTTGCAAAAGGAAATATGTCTCATAGTATTAAACATGAACGAAGAGACCATCTTTATACTAGTGGCGCCCTTTGAAAGGCCACAGAAAGATGTCTATGATACAATGAACATTATACAGTCTACCTTTAAATCCCAGTACGCATTTTAGCTTGGGCCAGCCTTGATGCCAAAGTCAATTCGACAAACTTTCTGATTCTATGCGGTATGGAACACTAGCTATTCAGACCGACAGGCAGGTTTTTAGCCACTGGGCTAGCGCAACTCTCATTATGATGAACCTAACAATATGGAAGCCAGTGTGGTTTTAGCGGTAAGACGCTCGGCTACGTATCAGAATTAAGGTCGTGGATTCAGGTCTTGATGGAGCCGGATTTTTTTCTCCAAATGACCTTGGCTGCCATGTCACCCAGTATTAAATGGGTACCAGGTACAGTCCTGGGAAGTAAAAGTGGCCGGCGTGATGTTAACCACATCGTCAATTGAATGCTGATTATTCTATAAAGTTTAGGTCTAGCCCGATATGCCCAACACGCATGAAGGCATGGAAAAGCGTCCTTTAATTACTTCATACCTACCGTTATCTGAAAGCCGGCAACTACTCCAGTGACGTCAAACAAAATAACCATAGTTAATTCGTTCCGTCTTTTGTAGGGAATGCCTTTGAATTTGGGGTTATCTGTGGAAATGAGTAACAACATAACATCATCAGGTAAGTCTGGATTTTTATGCACATAACATTGTCCTGCAAAAGAGTAGACAGAGCATGTATATCTGAAGAGGACATGCAAGTGGTCTGGACGATTTTCTACCCTCAGGTGAAAAATTGAGGAACTTTCAAATTGTTCGCAGCTGACACCTTCAGTTGTGGGAATTCTTCGTTGGCTTCTTAGAAAAGGGATGAAGCACGTACGATAATGTGAATTATTGAATCCTCACATAGCATAACGTTTTGTCTGCTTATGTCAATCCAATGTCATGGTCACGTTTAAAATCTTATTCCTAGTCTGATAATGTGCTAGTTTTCACTAACTCAATGTCTATTAAAAAGTGCCCGTACTCATAATGTCAAAAGGTGCCGATACTTACAGCAAATTGTTTATCACAGTAGAACTGAAAAATGATTGAAAAGTTGCCGGTTATGCATACCGCCGAGTAAAAACAAAAACAAAAATGCCCTAGATACTGGATTCGAAGTAGACGAAGGTAAATAAGTATTAATAAAGGTTATCTTGGGCATACAAAAAATAAGGTACGAATGTCTCTAAAAAAACGTCTAATCGG
>CAJHNH020000805.1:230736-233236 GCA_905116865.2 Candidula unifasciata | reverse complement strand
CATGTATCAATTCACCACCTAGTGGTACAGATCCAGCCAATCTGCCCGCCTGTTCATTACCCACCACGCCGGCACTGTCCAGAGAAAAGATCCAAGGTATTCTCACTACCCTTGACTTTTAAGTGAAGCTTGCCCCTCTGCTCAAAGCATCCCTGTCTTCACCTTTCTACGCATGCTTTCAGAGTCTGTAACTCATTACAATTTTGTTTTTCAATGCAGTACGAAAAGATTGTTTATGTCTGAACCCTGACACTATTACATTGTTGTTATTTAAATGTCACAACTTTATTTCATTATGTTTCTCTAAAGGTTGAGATAGTGAGGACAGTAGAGAAATGGGTCTATAATTGTCAAGAGAACTGTTGTCAGCTGAGCCAGATTATAGCAGTGTGCAAACTTTAGCAATTTTAAATGCTGATGAAAAAATTGTTTTTAACAAGACAAAGACTATACATGAATAACAAGAAATATATAATGACCGGTGCAGCACATCAAATAACTCGTTTACTTATTCCATTTAAGTCAGAGGAGTTTGCTTGAGGCTGAACATATATTTATACAGTTCAGCAATAGACAAAAAGGGAATCTTAGGAGGGATATTCGTAGTGTATTTTTCTTCACAGATGATGCTTGCAGGCTTGTCACACTGTGAGTCTGCTAATGAGGATGTTAAATTCTTGATTTCTGATTTGGAAGAGGAACGGAACTCTTCGCATATTAGAGAATTAGGTATTAGCTGATCTGAAGAATGTTTCTTGATTGCTGGCGGGTTAATGGCCTTCCATGTGTCGGCACTGTTTGTTTTATCTTTATTCAATTTATTAAAGAGATCTTTCTTCTTTTTACAAACTAAAAATTGTACTTTATTTCCTAATTTGCGATAGGCAGTAGCGTATTTTTTTTTTCGTTCTCTCATAATTTCTAGAACTTCACTAAATATCTTGGTGATTTAGACTGGGTTTGCACTCTGACTTTTATAACTGGTACATGTTTAACGACAACAACTGACTGATTGTACTTACACTTATATCTCTTCTGCACTGCGACCACAACTGACTTTATCTACTATTACTATTACATCAGGGAGTCGCCGTGGCCGAGCGGGTACCTTGAGTGGGTACCGGGTGCAGTCCCGAGAAAGTGAAGTCGGCCGGCGTGATACTGACCACATCCCCCATCTTGTGCCGATTGGTCTATAAAAATATAGGTCTAGCCCTATATGCCCTATACGCCTTAAGGGGTGAAAAAGGGTCCTTTACTTTTTTTTACTTACTATTACATCTACTGCATTGCTACCACAACTGACTGTCTCTACTATTAATCTTGTATCTACTGTTACCACAACAACTGGCTGCCTTTACTATTACAATTATGACTACTGGTACTGCTATTTCTCAGCCGAAAGACATGCATTTATTACTACTGATACTACATACTACTACTACTACTACTACTACTTACTACGACACTACTACTACTAACTAACTACTACTACCTTTTAACTACTACTACTTATACTAGCTACTAGTACATACGGACTGCTATTTACTACTTTACTACTGCTACACTACTACTAACTACTAACTACTACTACTATCTACTACGTACTACTACACTATTACTACTACTACTACTAATACTACTCTACTACTACTACTACTACTAGCTACTACTACTACTACTACTTCTACTACTAATACTACTAATTTCTACTACTACTAATACTACTACATTCTTCTTCTTTTTCTATTACGACTACTAATTACTACTACTACTCATATAATACATGGCAACAACACTACTACTATAACAACAACAACCTACTACTACTAGTTTCTACTATTACTACCACTAATCTAACTGATGCTGCTGCTTTTACAGTTTATAAGGTAACAAGTTATTCTCAATTTCGACATGACTAACCCACCGATTAAAATTACTTCATAACAATCGTGGTTTTTTTTCAATTAAATAAAAAAATCGACCACGTCTTGATGCCCCTATGCTCACCTTGTAACTGGGGACGGTGCCATAGCTACCCCAATGAAAGAGAGACAGATTATCTGGGCCACATGTTTATATTAGCAGGCTCTGAGTGATTCTGTGTGGACGTTTATTTTTTTTAAAGTAATAGTTTCAGGGCTGCACTTGTTTGATTTTTAAAAAATGTTTCAAAAGTGCGAACACACTGTTTCCATGTCAGGGTGTATTGTATGTTACCTTTTATAAAAGGGTTCAAAAGTTTCTTAAATTTTGTTTTACTGAACGTAAATTCGTCATTTTAAAAAGTACTCTACAAAAAGAAACTTTTAACATAAGTTTTAAACTTATTTACTGGCCTCTATATTCATGCCGCAAAAATTTTTCGATATCGAATGATGTAACAGTTTTTTTTCTCTGCTTCCCTAACAAAATGTTGTAAGCAAAAGTAAAAGGCAAATGGGCTAGACCCAATTTTTATATTTAAAAATGCGGACACAAACAAAATTTTCCAAATTTC